>JANFNE010000077.1:0-86355 GCA_024867545.1 Phytopythium helicoides | reverse complement strand
CGCGAAGGTCGCTCGCTCTCCTCGTCATACTCCCCTCCTCGTCATATCAGGACCGTTTACAGGCTGCAGCTCTCCAAGATCTACCGTACGAGCGTCCGAGCGAAAGCGTCCGTCCGTCGAACAATAAGGCAGACAGCTCACCGCGGATTCTCGTGGACAGCCTGGCACGCGCGCTGCATCTTCCTTCCCGCAGCATGGGCAGTGCTCGCCGGACGCCATCCCCGGGCTCCGCTCTGGGCATTGACAGTTGCCTCTTGCGCGACTGCGGCGTGGCACTGAGGGGGACCTGGGTTCGCGAATCACGACCCGCGGCGGAGCTCGGTGTCGCTCGGTCGCCGCCGAGGACAGACCCGAAGACCGTGCAGCCCAGCCCCCACTCCACCGCAGGATGGGGCCGCGGCGTTCTGGGTGCTCCCTTCGCCCGCCCGCTTCAAGTTGCGCATGACGATACGATTGGGTACATGGCGGCCGCTGTAATCAGCACGGCGGCCGCAGCCTGCAGCCACCTCGTGCCGCCGCCGAGAGACCTCTTGGCTGCATCCGAGCGCTCCGCCCGAGCAAGCGACGGTGGCAGAGAGCCCGCATGCCGGCGAGACGACGCGATGCGCGGGGCTGAGCTGAAATGGTTTAGAAGCTTCGGCCGGTCAGAGCTGCTCGCCGCCTACACTTTTTGGTGCAGTACGCTCTACGGTATGGAACTTCAAGCTGGCGGGTGCGAGGGGGCCTGTCCTCCGCCATGAGCATCGCAGCGGGGGTGCTGCTGCGACGGTGGCCTCGTCCTTTACTGAGCAGAGTGGACCGAGCTGGGTCATGACCACTGCTGCTCTCCTCCGATCGGCTGGCGATCAGATCGCCCGGTCGTTGTGAGTCAAGACTCTTGACTCAGGACGCTCTCCCCGAGACTGCACATCGTGCTGCCATGCCTAGCGCAGCAGATGGCGCATCGATGAGTCGGTGACGGCTGCAAGGGTGGGGATGAATGAACCATCGGCAAGCTGAGCCAATGCTGAATGTGTCATCGTGTGAACTCATCTCAAGGGTCACCAGCAACCAACTAACTGTTGAGAAAGCTAAGCCACGATGCGAGCAGAGCGTCAATAGCGAAAAGTAGCAGCGGGAGAAGAGTCTTCTCTCTGCCTTCTCATGAACGGAATACCAAACGAATAGTCGGCAGATTAGTCGGAGCAAATGCGTTGACAAGAATCGTCAATACCAACACGAGTGTGGAGTTCATGCTCTCATGTAGAACAAGTTCGTAACCAGAAACTCTTTCTTTATCTCAACCTCTCCACTATTCGGTCCCAGCCAACAGCAGCGTGAGGTCAGCTGAGCAATAAAAGAGGACAGACAAGCTCCGTGCGCAGGATGTCTCCGCGACCGCGGGCCAGAAAGGTCGCGACGTGATAAGTAGTGTCGCTCCTGCACGTCGTCGTCGTCGGGGAGAATCCGGCTGATTGGAACGGGGTGGCCCTGGGTCAAGCGTCGGGAAAGCTTGATTGCAGGGACTCCGGTACAATTTCCTGAGTCTCGACGCTGTGCCCGTCGTCTCTCCTAGACAGTGTTCATGACAATCGGTTCCAGTCTCTGCGCTCTTGGATCAATGCAAAACAAATAAGTAGTGTACGATCATTCTGGGAGTAGGAGGTCTCGATAGAGGCCGAGGAAATCCCAGCCCAAAAGGGATTAATTCACGGTAAGTGTTCAGGTTAGGGGAAAGTAATCTATTCTCGCGCTCTCATTGGCCAGCGCGAAGCGCTCACTTGCTTTTTGTAGGGGCCCGGTTCTGATCCCGCGCGCTCGCTGCCGCTGAGTCGAGAGTGTACCCATATAAATGACGGCGTTTTCATTGGCTACTCGTTTTTTCGACCAATCACGCGCACCCACGTCTGTGACGTGTGAGCTCTCTCTGCACGTTTGTATCGGACCGCGGGACAGGGGTGCTTCTTGGTGGTTGCGGATTGGCCAGCTATTTATAGCCGCTTATGAAAAATAACCGGTCCGTCACGCCGATCCTCCCAACCTCCCCCCCCCCCCAACCCACCCACCCCCACCACTAGTCGTCATTGGTGTCCGTTTTCGAGCGGGGGAGGGCCACCACCATGACGACCGATCAACGACGACGGTGGCGGCGACGATGACGTGCTGTTGCTGCTGTCATGCTCCTAGGTCATTTGCTTGCTTGCCTTCAGCTCACTCCTCTTTTCTTCCTTCTCCTCCTGCCCGTTGTCAAGCTTCTCTCGGTCGAATTCCAACCCTTCAACTTCAACGAGCAACAACGGCCACGTTGGAGAGTGGTGCGTCGTCTCCCACTTGCACTTGCACTTGCAGCCCGCGCGCCGCCACCGCCCCAATGTCCATTGCCGAATTCGCTCGATCGGACGCAGGTGTGTAGCACTGCTGCTACGGCGGCCGCTGCTGCGATGGCTGCTGCTGCTGCTGGTGATGGTAGTGGTGGTGGTGGTGGTAATACTTAGTATTGCTTTTTGTATTTGTTTTTTCGCTCTCCCTGCAGGGCGGGCGCTAGCCAACGAGCTCGCGGGCAAGCCGGCCGGCCAGCCAGCCAGCCAGCATGCTACCCATCGACGACGGCGATCGGACCTCGCCTCTCTTATCGACGTGGATTGAGGATTGCATTGCAGACCACGCACGATCCGTCGGCGGCGGAGCGATCCCTCCATGCTTCGCGGGCATCGTGGCAGAGAGCATTGTGCGAACTGGCGTGGTGTTTCTGCCTGTGAAACGCATTGTAATGGGAATTGTGAAACGCATTGTGAAAATCGGATTGGAAACACTCGTGTGCAATCGAAATGTGGATATCGTGCGAAACACTTGCTGTCAGGCGGCACTTGCCGAACTCTCAACGCACTGTGCGCTACTCACGTCTCTACCGATGCAGTCTGTTCCAGTGCACCGACAAGAACCACCGGTCGATAGCACTTGCTCCGGCTCGAGTGGCAAATCCTGCGGTTGCGGTCGTAGTCGGCGCCGCCAACTAGACCTTGACGACGACGATCCATCGATGCCGCGACCGCAGCCGTCGCTGCAGCAGCAGCAGCAGCAGCAGCAGCAGCAGCCACCGCGACCACCTCTTCGCGCGCGCAAAAAGAGGCGGCGCACGAGCTCACCACCGCCAGTATCGCGTCAGTGCCAGACGGATGACGAACGCTTGTGCTTCTTGAAGGAGCACGCGACGTCAATTACCGAGATGGACGACGCGACAATGCAACTGCTCGCCGCAAAGTACACGACGCACCCGCATCTTGCGCTGCTGTACTACCACTGCTGCGCCACGCACCCGGACGCCCGCGTCTACAACGACGAGCGGCTGTCGGGAAATCGCGTCGCGGAGAGCGCGCGCGTCGTGGAGCGCTTACAGTCCGCGCTCGATCGCGCGCCCAACGTCGAAGAGATCGCGCGTTGCCAGGCCTCACACGCTCGGAGTGATCCACGCCACGCCGAGATTCGCTTCTGCGCGTCTTGCTGCGAGCTGTTGGAGAGCACGTCCGACGCCATCCACAGCGTTTCGGCGAGGGACCTGCCCGAGCCGTTCAAGGTGACGCCGAGCGAGCGCGCAGAGCGCTACGGCCGGCTCGCGCCCGGCGTGCTGGCCGCCCATGCGCAGGTGTGGCGCTCCGAGCGCGGCGACCTGTACTATTTGAACCCAGACCTGGTCCAGGACCCGGCCGCCATTGTGCTCTGCGGCAAATGCGTCTCGAACCCGCGCGAATACGCGTACAGCATCGCAAGCGGGCACGACTACGGACGCCCTGGAGAGCTCCCAGTGCTGAGCGACGTCGAGCACTCCTGCATTGCACCCGTGCGCCGCTTCGGGCTCGAGCTGTCCCTTTCCGGGCAGCACTCGACGGGCCACGTGATCTGCTTCCCCACAGACGGCCCCGTGCAGTGCTCGCGCGCGGTACCCAACGTGGACGAGAGCTTTCGCGTGACGTTCGTCGGCTCGCACGACCAGTGGCGCGCCCGAAAGCAGCGCTTCCGGAAGGTGTACCAGGTCCGAGCAGACAGCGTCTTCCCGTGGCTGCGGGTGCTGGCGCAGATGCACAGCTACTATCTGGACCACGACATCGTGGTCGATCTGAGCGCTGAGAGCCGCGAGCGACTGGCCGCGCTGCAGCGACAGATCGACGCCAACGTTGTCGTGGAGGACTCGGAGGCCGTCCGCCACATGGGCGAGGCCAGAATGGGCGACCGCTTTGACGACGACGTGTGCAACGACGGCAGCGGCGGCGACCGCAGCGGACGCAACGGTGAAGAGGAGTGCGTCGTCAGCGAGCGCAGTGCGGTTTTGAAGCCTGCCTGGGTCGATGTGGGTAGCGCTGCAGGGATAGAGCTGGTCAACGCGGTCGCCGGCGCGCTGGAAGTGAACGCGCCCCGGCCCGCGCCGAGAGAGGCTAGCGGCGACGAGGACCCCGTCGTTCCCATTACGCGGGAGCGGCGGCCGCTCTGCGAATGGGACGAGAACGGCGTGCTGCTGGCGGGGGCGTTCCCGACGCTGTTCTTGCGCGGAGGCAACTGCTTGCCGTCTGGCTCGGCTCCGAGAGCGTTGGTGAGGCACTGGATGCGGTACTACGACGGCCGCTTTGAGAAGAACGTCATGTTTGTGACGGTACTTTTCAACCAGATGCAGCGCCACGCGGCGGTGCACTCCGCCATCAGGGCGGGCACCTCTCACGGAAGAGCGCTGGCGCGGTTTGGACAGTTGGCAAGCTCCGACGCATTTCGGGCGGCGCTGCGGTCGGCGACCGAGCACCCGGAGTCGCCGGCCGCCAAGCGGCTCAACGCCCGCCTGCTGCGCCTTGTGTCCATTGTCGGAGACTCTGTATCCTTTTCGGTGTTCGAACGGTCCCAGAGCCAGCCCAAGCTGGCCGCCATGTCCGCCAAGTACGGGCCGGCGCTGTTTTGGCTCACGGTCGCGCCGCCTGAGCACGACGACCTGTTCCTGCACCGCGTCGCGCAGATCCGCGGGCGCCGCGAGTGGAACGCCCCCGGCTCGGCACTCGCTAGTCGCGCGTTCCAATGGGCGGACCTTCCGCAAGAGATACGTGAGAGTCCGCGCGCGCGCCTCGGTGTAGCGGGCGAGCTTCCAGCGCTAACCGCGCATGCGTTCGAGTCGCGGCTCGCCGCGATGCAGCGCGATGTCTTCCGCTGCATGAACAGCTCCGTCTCGCGCGTCTCGAAGAACTACCTCGAGCGAGAGGCGGGTGCGCTGTCGAAAATCGCGTCATTCAATGCCGTGGTGGAGACGCAGCAAAACGGCCGTCTGCACGCGCATGTCAAGGCCTATGGCTCGTCGTGGTCGCCGTCCATGCTGCGGCGCGCGGTCTGCCACCCCACGCTGCTTGGTCGCGCGCGGGCGTGGCTAGACAGCGTCTGCTGTGCGTCGTTGATGCCTGAGGTGCTCGACTTGAAGAAGAAGAAGAAGAGGCACTCGCCTGGGAGCGGCGCGCCCGAAGCAGGGAGGCTAGCACCCCAACCGCCGCCGCCGCCGCCGCCGCCGCCGCCGCCACCGCCGCGCCGTGCCTGCGAGATTGAGCTGCCCGACGTTCGGCAGAGCCTGTACGCGTTCGAGCGCGCGGCGCAGGAGGCGCTGCTGACCACGAACCTGCACGTGCACTCGCGGACGTGCACGAAGGGCAAGCGGGGGAAGCACATGTGCCGGCTCGCGCGGCCAGCTGGCGTGCACGAGGGACCAACGTCGCCGCTGCATGTGCGCGAGCTCGCCGCCAGCGATTTCGCACGTGGCTGCCGCGGACAGCTCGTCGCAGAAGAGGTGACACAGGCCGTGATCGATGTGCTCGATGGCGGCTACAACGCCGACGAGGGCGAGCTTCTTTCGCCACATACGCATGGCCCGGTGCTGTGGGAGTTGCACCGCGCAGAGCGCGACAAAATGGTGGTCGAGACAAATCTGACGCTTGCAGGGCTCACGGGCAGCCACACAAACGCCACTGTCATTGCGTGTGAGGACGCCTCCTATGCGATCGAAGAGTACCAAAACAAGTACATGACGAAGGAGGCAGGCGGGCTCAAAAACGCCGCGGGCGTCATGCTGAGTGCGTTGACCCAGCTAAACCGGTTCGGTAGTCAAGCCCAAGACTCGGACACGTACGTGCGCCAGGGCAAATGCCTTGCGACCAAAACGGTCAATGGGTTTGCTGGCGGCCACGAGTGGTCGCTCCAGCTGATGGTGTACGCATTGCTCGGCCACCGCTCGTTCCTCTCGTCCGACACTTTCTGGTATGTCTTTCCTCAGGAGCTTGTTCGGTATGTTTCGCAAAAGGACAGCGGCGCGGAGCCGCTTGCATGCGATGCGTGCGTGGACGACGACGGAGAAGGAAGCGACGCCGAGCGGCTTGACCCGAGCGACGTTGCTGCGGGACCTGCGCCTGATGCCGACGTGGACGAGGTGCTCGATGAGTGTGTGCTTTTAGCGGCAGCGAGCGAGCAAGGTGGAAGTGGGTGCGACCAAGGGAGCGCACGGATGTACAAGGCGAACGGGAAAGTGGTGTTCGTTAGCCAGGCAGCGTCGTACGCGCACCGCGGGCCGAACTTTGTGGCGTTCTCCCCAGTAGAGTTCGAGTGCATCGTCGACATTCGCCCGCGAGCGGAGGAGAGCGACGCAACGGCTGCGCCGCGCGCTGGGCGGCCGAAGCGACGAGGATTCGACTTGGGCGTTGGGCACCCGCTCTTTCGCGATTTCCAGGGCTTTGTGCTCGCCAAATTCCGCACGCCAATGTTGGCCGGCTCGCCGCCCCCCACGTACCGCACGGCTCTGAAAAATGAAAGCAAGATGCAGGCGCTCTCGACCTATTTGCTGGCCACATTCACGCCATGGTCTACTGCGTCAGGACTGCCACCGTTTGAGATGAGCGGAAACGGGCTAGCGACGTTTATGAAGCAGTTTGACCGCAGCAGCGCGCCATTGGTTTGGAAGCAGAGATGCTGGACGGTGCGCAACATCCTCAAGACGGGTTATCGCAGCTCCGAGAACGAGCGCGTCGATCTCGCGTGGCGAAACCGGAACGCGGACTTTTGGAAGGAGCTTCGGGGCCCTCAACGCGATGGCGCGCGAGCCACGGACGGCCAAGAGGATGGCCCCGAGGAAAGCGATGTCGACATGGAAGCAGCCGGGCGACTTGCTGTGGGCAGCTCGGAGCTAATGCAATTGCTCCGGACTGTATCCGGTACGAACCGCAAGCAGTCGGCGTCAAACGAGGCGTTGCGCGAGCTGTTTTGGTCCATCGTTACTAGCGTGGGTGGCTCTCGGGAAACCGAGTCGGCAAGCAGCAGCAGCAGCAGCGAGGAATGCAACAGCGGGACTTGGCCATACGTCTACAGCCAAGAGCGCCTCGCTGAGCACTTTTCTGCGGCTTCTGGCCATCCCTCGCTTCGCGAGTGTAGCTTTTCGCAGGTGGCAAAGTCGCTTCGCGCATTGACCGCCGCGGAAAGCGTGCCAGCACCGGGCTCCTCGCCAGAGACAGCAAGCAACCCGGTAGGAGCGAGCGGCCCGGCCGCCGACTCACGAGGCGTGGATCGGTACATTTCTCCGACATGCGTCACCCAAGAGCAGTATAATGTGATGGAGTACGTGATCGGGAGGCTTGATGAAGCTGGGCCATCGGCCCAGACGCTCACAATGATGCATGGAGGCGGTGGGACGGGAAAAACGTTCGTGCTTCGGCGAATCGAGGCGGAGATGAGCGCTCGTAGCTTGAGCGTCGTGAACCTTTGCCCGACAGGAGCCGGGGCGAGCCAACTGCAACACGGACTGACCTTCCACTCTGCATTCCGAGTGTACGGCGGCGTGAAGCGCGAGATGTCGCTCGCTGCAATAGCCAGCATGCGTCAGATATTTCACGCACAAGTAGGTTTGATTGTGTGTGACGAAGTGTCAATGCTCGGCGCGGAGCTTGTAGTGCTCATGGACGAGCGGCTGCGCGCGATCTACAACCCGAGTCTACCATTTGGCGGCAAGTCAATTCTCTTTGTACGTGCTGCTGTTGCTTTTGCTGGAATGCCAATGTGTCTGATGGACCAATTCGACAAACAAAACAAAACAATAAATGCACACGAGGGCCTACAGGTTGGTGACTTTTTGCAACTAGAAGTCGTGAGCGGCACCTCGTTGTGCAAGGCAATGTACGCGGACACCATCAGTGACAGCAAAGGAGAAAAGATTGTCAAAGCGCGGGATCTGTTTCGGCGCTTCCGAGTGTTTACCCTGGGTGAGCAGCTACGCGCGTTCGAGTGCCAGCAGCAACAACGGAATTTGGAAGCGTGCCGGACGCTACCGTCGGCGAGCCCAAGTGGGACTCGCTGGCAGAAAGGGAGTCTGCGTAACTACCAGCCGATCAGTGAAAGCGTTCTCGACAGTATTACCAAGCAGATCTCCGTGGACGACTTGGAGAATGATCCGCTGTGGCTAGATGACATGCGCATTTTGGTGACGAGCAATATCGACAAAGCCGTGCTAACTGCGTGCGCGGCCGAATGGTTTGCTAGGCGCAGAGGGTTGATCGCAGTGAGATGGAAGAAGACGGTAAAAGATGATATTAACCCTGCCGTGGACGCGCTGCTGTATGACGAGGCGCAGCGACCCAATCTGTTTGCGTACTTTGTCCCAGGAGCGCCAGCCCAAATCCTGGATAACGCGAACGGAAACTTGGCGTGGGGAGTCGGGAATGGCTCGAGCTGTGTGTTTCATTCGCTTGCATGGGATGACGACGCAAAGGCAGAAGAAGTGAGCAGGATGATAACCGCAGCCAAGCGTCGAAACCAGACCGTCGTCGAGATTCCATACCCACCGGATTTCATCAATGTCGTTTTGCAGGATGCCGACTTTTGTACTCGGTACGACACGAATTGGCCTGCAGAAGTGAACTTGGCAGACCAAGCGGAGAACAGCACTAATGCCTCGCACCCCGTGCCAATCATAGTTCCAATTGGCCTCGTGCAGTCCAAAGAAAGCAAGTACAAGGTGACCCTGGAGGACGAGTGCGACGGCGCCAAATTTGTAGTTCGCTATGAGCAGCACGCTGTCGACATGGCAACTGTGATGACCGTCTGGAAGGCGCAAGGACTGACGTTGCGCCGGGTACTTCTTCTTCTCGAAGGCGCTCCGTCTGCACCGACGTGGCGGTTTGAGCACTTGTACGTCGCAATGTCACGTGTGCGCTCGGTCAAGCACTTGCGATGTCTACCGCTATCGGTTCATTTTCGCCGCGAGCGGCTGAAGTCGCTGCGGCCAAACATCAACACGATCAAGTGGCTAATGAACATCAACGCGAACGCGTACTGGCAGCCGTCGCGATCAGGCACAGGACAAGGTGCTGGACAGTGATGTCGGCGCGCTCGGGTGCTCGAATAAACCCGTTCGTCGCCGCAAATGCTACCATTGGTGCCATCTCGCCAATTCGCTCGCTGTCTCTGGTCTCGTGTGGAATAAAAGCTGACAAAAGCTCGGAATGAAAGCACACACACACACACACACACACACACGCAAAGCTTCATTTCAACGGCATCGCTTGGTGCGAGCCACATATGCATGCATCGGCACCTGTCGTTGCACTCGCCCGGCACTGCAGCCAGCCCCTGCTACTCGGCGAGCTCACGCGCTGTCTCCGACTTTTGACTCCTCGTCGTCTGTGGCGCCGCTGCCGAAAGCAGGCTCCGATCCGTCGAGCTCATCCTCGCGTTTGCGATACCACGACTCGATGCGAGCTGCTTCGTCCATTGGTGGATCCAGCACCAAGTACGCCGTCGGAATGCAGTGGACAGACCGGCCGTTGCCGTCTTTCACTCGCCCGCCTTTGATCACGAGCGAGTGCCCGATCCAGCTTGCACAATCCTCCTGGGCATGCTGGTTCCACACCGTGCACGGAGTCATGCCGCCCTTGTCATCCACAAGCTGCAGCACACGCTTCGCGCACGGCTTCCCTTCTCTGGTCGTCATCGAGACGAGGTTGCCCGCGTGCTCAACTACGCCGAGAACGTCGACGAGTGCTCCGTCGGCAAGGCCATGTAGACTTCCGAGCTCGGTGAGTCGACACGCAAAGAGGCTCACATGGAGCGTCCTCAGGGCCGTTCGGGTGGCCATCCACTCGTACAGCTTGTCGGCGGCGGGGTCGAATGGCTCCTCGTCGATCGTCGTCGTCACGGTGGACGTCAGCGAACGCCCACTGAATGTCGTGACTCGGCAATTCGTGAGTGCGACAACACAACTCAGGCGGGTCGACATCTGCCGCTTCGCGAGCTCACCCCACAGCGTACACTCAATGTGCAGGTTCTCTTCGCTCGCGAGGGTCATGTTGCGCCTCGAGTAGGTGTTGCCATCGCGGCCAGTGATCTCTTCAATTGCGCCGACGCTCGATACTACACCGATGACATCGACAAAGCTGCCGGCAGGGGCCTTGGCGATGTCGGAAAGGCGTGCAAAGTGGTAGCTGGTTTGCGGAATACGTGCGTCGTCGTCGGCCTCCGAGATGTCGGCGTCGTTGTTGATGGCGATCTCGTAGCGGTGCACTGACGTAGATACGGTGCGCTTGGCCGTCCGCAGCGAGCAATTCGCGAACCCGTACACCTTGCCCGCCGCCAGAACGCTGCCGAAAATGTCCACAGCCCCGTTGTAAACGACAGCGCGGATCTCGTCGCCATTCCTATCGACCAGAGTCACGCTGAACGAGGACTGGGTCGAATCTCGCATTGCTCGCGTCGGCGTCCGGCTCACAACTCTCGCCTTGAGCGTCCAGGCGACAGCCATCCGTGGCGTCAGGTCGCGGATCGCGACCTCGCGCGACAGCGGTGACATCGCTGAACCAGAGGCTTAACCGCAACGCAGTCGAGTGTGGTCGCTGCCGGTTGTAGAGTGGGTCCTGTTGTGTGGGCCGAGGGAGCAGCGCCTTTGACTCCTAGACGCTAGTGCTCGCCAGCGCCAACTGCCGCGTGGGAGCATACTTTTGACAAGTTGTTTCAACAAGCTAACGGGGCCAGCCGTCACACTCGCTGTTCGCTTCGACTCATTATGGCCCGTCTTTTTCGCCGCTCGATTAGACCAAGCTTCTGTATTGCTAGTCAATCATCAAGCATTGGCAACTTCAATATGACATTGAAGTGCCCGAGCGGCTCGCTCGGGCGCTTCCACTTCTATTGGCCCCTCGTGATTGCATTGCTATTGCCTTCATACCGCCAGCTTCATGTTGCTGCATTCGTGGCGCCTCGCGCGGTCCCAACATCTTTTCAGCGCCCACCCGCCGCGAACAAGTTGTGTAGACACCTTCGATTCACTATACTCGAGCGCATTCAACAGCCATTGCTGGGGCTCGGAGGAAACTTGCGCTTTTGAATCTCGTCGTTTCTCGCCTCCGAAACAGCGGCTTGCAAGTGAGCATACTATGGGCCAGTCAAAAAAACATCTTGTCGGTGCGTGCTTGGCTCGCCGCGGCGTCCCGTGTCATTCAACGCCCGCCGGTCACTGACAGCTTGTATCGATATCTTAAACTACGTAAAGGCAAACGGCTGCACTCGGGTGTTGAAGTTTGGCCACGGTTGAGCAGGCAGGCCACCGGTCGGGCGCGGACCGACAGCTCTTCTCAGGCTCGCGAGGGAAGGCTAGCCCATTGACGAACTTGCGCAGCCGGACTCAAGCGACAGCAGCGGGTGAGTGGCCACGTGGGAGCACATGGTGATGATGAACTTGACGGTGCTGCGCGGGGTGGTGTTCGTTGGTTGTCAGGTTTTGATGGCGAGGACCCGCCAGCACGCCAAGGGATGGTTCCGCCCGGAGGGCCGCCGGTCGGCGAGACTGCAGCGCGTGTCACCCTATGCAGCGCGCACGGCATGGACGGCAGCGCGTGTCGAAGCTGTTCGACGCCAGTTTGACCACCTGGTCAACGAGGTTTTTGCCTTTGGAGCGGTGCTGCTCGAGGAGGACAAGCAGGAACGAGAGGAGGAGCAGCAGCTTGCTGCCAACGGAGAGCGACCACGCAGCTCCGTCTCGAGCGACGTGATGTTTGCTGCGCGCCGAGTCGCGGAACTCCAGTTTGACGACACCGACTCGGACAGGAGCGAGACCGGCGGCTCCAATGCGAACCACGAGTTCGTCGCTTGCGTGCTGCTCGAGGGAATCATCCGCCTGCAAGATCTCGCTGCTCGCGTGGCAGAGAATGAGCTCGCCGCACGTGATTCCAGCGTGTCGCCGCCGCGTCCGGCTGCTGCACAAACGTCGATATCACCAGCCTCCCGCACAACTGCACGGGCGAGGGCTTGGGCGCGCTCAAGCACCAGCACCCGCGTCGCACCAACGCCTCCATCGACTCCAACGCGTGAAGAGTCGGGTCAGCTCACTGCTGCCGCACTTGCCATGGTGCGGCCGCGATCTCCGAGCATCAGCAGTATCTCGGTGCCGGAGCTCCCTTGCAGCGACACCGAGTCAATCAGCTCTGCGATTTTTAATCGCAGCGTCAAGAGCTCGAGCTCGACCGAGACAGAGCTATTCGGCGGCTACAGCGGCGACGATGAAGCGGACACGAAGTAGGGGCGCTCGCGCGCTTATCCGTCTTTCGGGCGGAGCGGAGCATCTCCTACAAGATCAAGATCAAGGCCAAGCATCCAGCGAACCCAAGTGCATGTATTTGCGTGTCAGCTAATGAGTAACAGAACGATCATGATCTTGCATTCAATTGGATTCTCCCTTACAGCTCGCTTACGACGCGCCATCCACACTTTTCGGACCATGCACGGTAGCAACCAGTGTCTGGCTCTGGTTCAGAACCTCGACGAACCGCGAGATGCTGCTCTGCAGGCGCAACTCGGTCGCCGCCTCGACGGACCCCCCGTTGTGCAGTGCTTCTTGCTCGGCTACAGCGAGGAGCTGCTCGACCTCCGCGACAGCCCAATGGAATAGTGTGCGGCGCATATGAAAACACGTCCGCAGCGCTTCCATCTGTGCGGCCTCGACACAAGATCGGGTCGCGAGGACCGACGACGCGCCGAGTGCCGAACCTGCAGTCTCTTCTGAGCTCGTATACGAGCTCTCGTGCTCGCGATTCTCGCGCTCGCACAGCTCCCGTTCGCGGAGCTCGCGTTCTCGGAGCTCGCGTTCTCGAAGTCGACGCCGGCGCTGCGCCTCTGAGCGCAACCGAAACTCGCGCTCCTGCTTCGAGCGGTCAGCGCAGCATGTGTGTGTGTGGGTTGCTTTCTCCATCATGAGCTGCCCGTCACCTTTGGCATTAGACTCCGCGCCACCCACCACCACCACCACCACGACCACCACCACCACCACACTGAGAGTGCTTACCTGTGGATACGCGAATGTCAAAGTGCAACTTGCATGATCAGGAGCAAACTTCGGCAGAACGAGGGTGTTGCTGGAATGTACACATGTCACTAAAGTGAATATAGCGACACACTCGATCCCAATTTGCCGCTGCGACCCACCAAAGAGCCCACGAAGAGCCTACTCCCAGCCCAAGCTGCGTCACGCGCAGCATCTAGTTGCGGTGGTTCCAAAGTTGGAATTTTGTGCAGAGCAATCAAGCAAGAGAAAGTCTCACAAAAGCTTTTGCACAGTACTATTCTCAGTCTCATTTTCTGAGGGATGCATGTCAAGGCCAGTGGCTCCAGTACCATGATGTGGTCCACATTCAAAGGCAGCCTTGCTCAAGAATGTTTGTCACAGAAGGTTCTAGATAGCGTTGACGTTGACAGGCGTGTTCAAGAAGGATGCAGAGGTAGCAGACATGCGTAGGATATGCAATAACTACAGCCAGATCAATCTCACGTTCCATTCTGCGCTGCACGAGATAGAGCACCGCGTTAAAGGATATGAACCCAATTGCCCCAACGAGATCCCGACGGACAACAACTACTTCGTGTGGGAGTTCATGGAGCGCATGACTCTTACACTAAAAATAGCTACTTCACCACGTTGAGATCAAGCCTGAACATGCGGTGCTGTGGGAGACCGCAGAATGGAAAGCGGCTGATCTCAAGGCCCTCGCTGTCATAGTAAAACCTGAGCCCTGTGTATCAAGCAATGATCCGCGAAGCCACCAGCGCATTCGAGGCATGGGATATGCTGTGATCTTTCTTTGTGAGACTCAACCTCCACAACCGCGTTCAATTGCGCAAGGAGTTGCCCGGGTTCAAGCAGGAGAGCAGTGGGAGTGTGATTGAACATATGCTAAAGTCTGACGAGCTCTGTGTACCAACTTTCAGCGTGCTCTTCAATGCCATGTGCAAGAAGCAATGAAAGGAAGACCGGTAAGGGGCATGTGTATTGAGTCATCAACGTGCAAGTTGCCACAGCTTTGACATGTCTTTTTCAAAATGTTGACCAAGAGCGTCCAGAGTCCCAAGCCAAGCTAGCCAGCGCTCAGCAGGAAGTGACACCTTGTGAGTCTGGCAGAGCGTGTGCCACAGAATTCTCATCCGCATTCGGCACACGTGTTCAACCGTTACAACTTTTGTAGGTGAAAACCTTGAAGAGTCATTGATGAGAGCATACACTTGAGCAAAAGCCATGACCCCACAAGACGTGGAATCGGGTTGCCTGGGTCCATTGAGCCATATCACGTTTACGTGAGGAAAGCGCCTAGGTACTTCGACGTTGAGCAATGAGCCACGTGCCGCATTTCCAACGACATCAATAAACGTGATACTCGCCATTTCTGAGATTAAACGGAAGGTCGTTGCAAACGAACAGGTTCCGTACATCGGCAGTACTTCACTGGCACAAGCTTGGTCCCGATCCAAAACAGTGCCACCCATTATGGTGTTCATTGTGTACAGCCCCAGCATATCTGTCATATCTTAGACTAAACCTCACATGTACGACGAAGCCACCTCAAACCTACCTCCCATCTTTCTGTTTTAGACTTGGGATTGTAGAAGGTTGTCAATAGATACACCGTAGTAGGTTGTCAATAGATACACCGCTTCGCCTCAGCAAGCAAAAAAAAGATTATTCCACCGATCCACTTGCCACTTTTATTCTTTCCTTTTGCTGCTCCTTACATACTCGACAATCTACACAATCCATTCTCTATTCTCTATTCTCTATCGCTGTCAATATCATCATCATTGCTTCACCCTCGTCCCTTCTTCATCCTACTCATCCTATCCTTCTTCTCCTATCCGTAATCGACCATCGCATTGATCGCTCGCCTCTTGCATCGGTATTGCACTTTCTTTGCTCGGATATCGGTCTCGGATCCGACATGACGAGCGTCGTTCTAGATTTCATCTAGGGTTCCAGATGTCCTCGTCCATAATGCATAGTATCTTGCCGTCCATGCGTCTCGTTTTTGTTCGTTTGGACACGGAGGTCTGGTGGGGAGTGTAGTTGTGTGATTTGTGTGAGTTGTTTGTTGTGTGTTGTTTGTTGTGTGTGCATGATTGGTGTGATGGTAAGAATGGTATAATTGTGTAAGTGTGTTGTTTGTGTGTTTGTGTGTTGTTTGTAGTGTGTGAATGTGTGTGTGTTTGTATGGTATGTGTAGTGTGTGTTTGTTTTTTGTTGGCGTGTGTTTGTTGGCAAGTATGTGTTGTTTGTGTGTTTGTGGTTGGCGATGTGGTCTCCTATAGCTCAGTTGGTAGAGCGTGTGGCTGTTAACCACAAGGTCGCTGGTTCAAACCCAGCTGGGAGAGTTCCTTCTTCTTTCCTTCCTTTCCTCTCTTCCTCTTTCTTTCCACCGATCCACTTGCCACTTTTATTCTTTCCTTTTGCTGCTCCTTACATACTCGACAATCTACACAATCCATTCTCTATTCTCTATTCTCTATCGCTGTCAATATCATCATCATTGCTTCACCCTCGTCCCTTCTTCATCCTACTCATCCTATCCTTCTTCTCCTATCCGTAATCGACCATCGCATTGATCGCTCGCCTCTTGCATCGGTATTGCACTTTCTTTGCTCGGATATCGGTCTCGGATCCGACATGACGAGCGTCGTTCTAGATTTCATCTAGGGTTCCAGATGTCCTCGTCCATAATGCATAGTATCTTGCCGTCCATGCGTCTCGTTTTTGTTCGTTTGGACACGGAGGTCTGGTGGGGAGTGTAGTTGTGTGATTTGTGTGAGTTGTTTGTTGTGTGTTGTTTGTTGTGTGTGCATGATTGGTGTGATGGTAAGAATGGTATAATTGTGTAAGTGTGTTGTTTGTGTGTTTGTGTGTTGTTTGTAGTGTGTGAATGTGTGTGTGTTTGTATGGTATGTGTAGTGTGTGTTTGTTTTTTGTTGGCGTGTGTTTGTTGGCAAGTATGTGTTGTTTGTGTGTTTGTGGTTGGCGATGTGGTCTCCTATAGCTCAGTTGGTAGAGCGTGTGGCTGTTAACCACAAGGTCGCTGGTTCAAACCCAGCTGGGAGAGTTCCTTCTTCTTTCCTTCCTTTCCTCTCTTCCTCTTTCTTTCCACCGATCCACTTGCCACTTTTATTCTTTCCTTTTGCTGCTCCTTACATACTCGACAATCTACACAATCCATTCTCTATTCTCTATTCTCTATCGCTGTCAATATCATCATCATTGCTTCACCCTCGTCCCTTCTTCATCCTACTCATCCTATCCTTCTTCTCCTATCCGTAATCGACCATCGCATTGATCGCTCGCCTCTTGCATCGGTATTGCACTTTCTTTGCTCGGATATCGGTCTCGGATCCGACATGACGAGCGTCGTTCTAGATTTCATCTAGGGTTCCAGATGTCCTCGTCCATAATGCATAGTATCTTGCCGTCCATGCGTCTCGTTTTTGTTCGTTTGGACACGGAGGTCTGGTGGGGAGTGTAGTTGTGTGATTTGTGTGAGTTGTTTGTTGTGTGTTGTTTGTTGTGTGTGCATGATTGGTGTGATGGTAAGAATGGTATAATTGTGTAAGTGTGTTGTTTGTGTGTTTGTGTGTTGTTTGTAGTGTGTGAATGTGTGTGTGTTTGTATGGTATGTGTAGTGTGTGTTTGTTTTTTGTTGGCGTGTGTTTGTTGGCAAGTATGTGTTGTTTGTGTGTTTGTGGTTGGCGATGTGGTCTCCTATAGCTCAGTTGGTAGAGCGTGTGGCTGTTAACCACAAGGTCGCTGGTTCAAACCCAGCTGGGAGAGTTCCTTCTTCTTTCCTTCCTTTCCTCTCTTCCTCTTTCTTTCCACCGATCCACTTGCCACTTTTATTCTTTCCTTTTGCTGCTCCTTACATACTCGACAATCTACACAATCCATTCTCTATTCTCTATTCTCTATCGCTGTCAATATCATCATCATTGCTTCACCCTCGTCCCTTCTTCATCCTACTCATCCTATCCTTCTTCTCCTATCCGTAATCGACCATCGCATTGATCGCTCGCCTCTTGCATCGGTATTGCACTTTCTTTGCTCGGATATCGGTCTCGGATCCGACATGACGAGCGTCGTTCTAGATTTCATCTAGGGTTCCAGATGTCCTCGTCCATAATGCATAGTATCTTGCCGTCCATGCGTCTCGTTTTTGTTCGTTTGGACACGGAGGTCTGGTGGGGAGTGTAGTTGTGTGATTTGTGTGAGTTGTTTGTTGTGTGTTGTTTGTTGTGTGTGCATGATTGGTGTGATGGTAAGAATGGTATAATTGTGTAAGTGTGTTGTTTGTGTGTTTGTGTGTTGTTTGTAGTGTGTGAATGTGTGTGTGTTTGTATGGTATGTGTAGTGTGTGTTTGTTTTTTGTTGGCGTGTGTTTGTTGGCAAGTATGTGTTGTTTGTGTGTTTGTGGTTGGCGATGTGGTCTCCTATAGCTCAGTTGGTAGAGCGTGTGGCTGTTAACCACAAGGTCGCTGGTTCAAACCCAGCTGGGAGAGTTCCTTCTTCTTTCCTTCCTTTCCTCTCTTCCTCTTTCTTTCCACCGATCCACTTGCCACTTTTATTCTTTCCTTTTGCTGCTCCTTACATACTCGACAATCTACACAATCCATTCTCTATTCTCTATTCTCTATCGCTGTCAATATCATCATCATTGCTTCACCCTCGTCCCTTCTTCATCCTACTCATCCTATCCTTCTTCTCCTATCCGTAATCGACCATCGCATTGATCGCTCGCCTCTTGCATCGGTATTGCACTTTCTTTGCTCGGATATCGGTCTCGGATCCGACATGACGAGCGTCGTTCTAGATTTCATCTAGGGTTCCAGATGTCCTCGTCCATAATGCATAGTATCTTGCCGTCCATGCGTCTCGTTTTTGTTCGTTTGGACACGGAGGTCTGGTGGGGAGTGTAGTTGTGTGATTTGTGTGAGTTGTTTGTTGTGTGTTGTTTGTTGTGTGTGCATGATTGGTGTGATGGTAAGAATGGTATAATTGTGTAAGTGTGTTGTTTGTGTGTTTGTGTGTTGTTTGTAGTGTGTGAATGTGTGTGTGTTTGTATGGTATGTGTAGTGTGTGTTTGTTTTTTGTTGGCGTGTGTTTGTTGGCAAGTATGTGTTGTTTGTGTGTTTGTGGTTGGCGATGTGGTCTCCTATAGCTCAGTTGGTAGAGCGTGTGGCTGTTAACCACAAGGTCGCTGGTTCAAACCCAGCTGGGAGAGTTCCTTCTTCTTTCCTTCCTTTCCTCTCTTCCTCTTTCTTTCCACCGATCCACTTGCCACTTTTATTCTTTCCTTTTGCTGCTCCTTACATACTCTACAATCTACACAATCCATTCTCTATTCTCTATTCTCTATCGCTGTCAATATCATCATCATTGCTTCACCCTCGTCCCTTCTTCATCCTACTCATCCTATCCTTCTTCTCCTATCCGTAATTGACCATCGCATTGATCGCTCGCCTCTTGCATCGGTATTGCACTTTCTTTGCTCGGATATCGGTCTCGGATCCGACATGACGAGCGTCGTTCTAGATTTCATCTAGGGTTCCAGATGTCCTCGTCCATAATGCATAGTATCTTGCCGTCCATGCGTCTCGTTTTTGTTCGTTTGGACACGGAGGTCTGGTGGGGAGTGTAGTTGTGTGATTTGTGTGAGTTGTTTGTTGTGTGTTGTTTGTTGTGTGTGCATGATTGGTGTGATGGTAAGAATGGTATAATTGTGTAAGTGTGTTGTTTGTGTGTTTGTGTGTTGTTTGTAGTGTGTGAATGTGTGTGTGTTTGTATGGTATGTGTAGTGTGTGTTTGTTTTTTGTTGGCGTGTGTTTGTTGGCAAGTATGTGTTGTTTGTGTGTTTGTGGTTGGCGATGTGGTCTCCTATAGCTCAGTTGGTAGAGCGTGTGGCTGTTAACCACAAGGTCGCTGGTTCAAACCCAGCTGGGAGAGTTCCTTCTTCTTTCCTTCCTTTCCTCTCTTCCTCTTTCTTTCCACCGATCCACTTGCCACTTTTATTCTTTCCTTTTGCTGCTCCTTACATACTCGACAATCTACACAATCCATTCTCTATTCTCTATTCTCTATCGCTGTCAATATCATCATCATTGCTTCACCCTCGTCCCTTCTTCATCCTACTCATCCTATCCTTCTTCTCCTATCCGTAATCGACCATCGCATTGATCGCTCGCCTCTTGCATCGGTATTGCACTTTCTTTGCTCGGATATCGGTCTCGGATCCGACATGACGAGCGTCGTTCTAGATTTCATCTAGGGTTCCAGATGTCCTCGTCCATAATGCATAGTATCTTGCCGTCCATGCGTCTCGTTTTTGTTCGTTTGGACACGGAGGTCTGGTGGGGAGTGTAGTTGTGTGATTTGTGTGAGTTGTTTGTTGTGTGTTGTTTGTTGTGTGTGCATGATTGGTGTGATGGTAAGAATGGTATAATTGTGTAAGTGTGTTGTTTGTGTGTTTGTGTGTTGTTTGTAGTGTGTGAATGTGTGTGTGTTTGTATGGTATGTGTAGTGTGTGTTTGTTTTTTGTTGGCGTGTGTTTGTTGGCAAGTATGTGTTGTTTGTGTGTTTGTGGTTGGCGATGTGGTCTCCTATAGCTCAGTTGGTAGAGCGTGTGGCTGTTAACCACAAGGTCGCTGGTTCAAACCCAGCTGGGAGAGTTCCTTCTTCTTTCCTTCCTTTCCTCTCTTCCTCTTTCTTTCCACCGATCCACTTGCCACTTTTATTCTTTCCTTTTGCTGCTCCTTACATACTCGACAATCTACACAATCCATTCTCTATTCTCTATTCTCTATCGCTGTCAATATCATCATCATTGCTTCACCCTCGTCCCTTCTTCATCCTACTCATCCTATCCTTCTTCTCCTATCCGTAATCGACCATCGCATTGATCGCTCGCCTCTTGCATCGGTATTGCACTTTCTTTGCTCGGATATCGGTCTCGGATCCGACATGACGAGCGTCGTTCTAGATTTCATCTAGGGTTCCAGATGTCCTCGTCCATAATGCATAGTATCTTGCCGTCCATGCGTCTCGTTTTTGTTCGTTTGGACACGGAGGTCTGGTGGGGAGTGTAGTTGTGTGATTTGTGTGAGTTGTTTGTTGTGTGTTGTTTGTTGTGTGTGCATGATTGGTGTGATGGTAAGAATGGTATAATTGTGTAAGTGTGTTGTTTGTGTGTTTGTGTGTTGTTTGTAGTGTGTGAATGTGTGTGTGTTTGTATGGTATGTGTAGTGTGTGTTTGTTTTTTGTTGGCGTGTGTTTGTTGGCAAGTATGTGTTGTTTGTGTGTTTGTGGTTGGCGATGTGGTCTCCTATAGCTCAGTTGGTAGAGCGTGTGGCTGTTAACCACAAGGTCGCTGGTTCAAACCCAGCTGGGAGAGTTCCTTCTTCTTTCCTTCCTTTCCTCTCTTCCTCTTTCTTTCCACCGATCCACTTGCCACTTTTATTCTTTCCTTTTGCTGCTCCTTACATACTCGACAATCTACACAATCCATTCTCTATTCTCTATTCTCTATCGCTGTCAATATCATCATCATTGCTTCACCCTCGTCCCTTCTTCATCCTACTCATCCTATCCTTCTTCTCCTATCCGTAATTGACCATCGCATTGATCGCTCGCCTCTTGCATCGGTATTGCACTTTCTTTGCTCGGATATCGGTCTCGGATCCGACATGACGAGCGTCGTTCTAGATTTCATCTAGGGTTCCAGATGTCCTCGTCCATAATGCATAGTATCTTGCCGTCCATGCGTCTCGTTTTTGTTCGTTTGGACACGGAGGTCTGGTGGGGAGTGTAGTTGTGTGATTTGTGTGAGTTGTTTGTTGTGTGTTGTTTGTTGTGTGTGCATGATTGGTGTGATGGTAAGAATGGTATAATTGTGTAAGTGTGTTGTTTGTGTGTTTGTGTGTTGTTTGTAGTGTGTGAATGTGTGTGTGTTTGTATGGTATGTGTAGTGTGTGTTTGTTTTTTGTTGGCGTGTGTTTGTTGGCAAGTATGTGTTGTTTGTGTGTTTGTGGTTGGCGATGTGGTCTCCTATAGCTCAGTTGGTAGAGCGTGTGGCTGTTAACCACAAGGTCGCTGGTTCAAACCCAGCTGGGAGAGTTCCTTCTTCTTTCCTTCCTTTCCTCTCTTCCTCTTTCTTTCCACCGATCCACTTGCCACTTTTATTCTTTCCTTTTGCTGCTCCTTACATACTCGACAATCTACACAATCCATTCTCTATTCTCTATTCTCTATCGCTCTCAATATCATCATCATTGCTTCACCCTCGTCCCTTCTTCATCCTACTCATCCTATCCTTCTTCTCCTATCCGTAATTGACCATCGCATTGATCGCTCGCCTCTTGCATCGGTATTGCACTTTCTTTGCTCGGATATCGGTCTCGGATCCGACATGACGAGCGTCGTTCTAGATTTCATCTAGGGTTCCAGATGTCCTCGTCCATAATGCATAGTATCTTGCCGTCCATGCGTCTCGTTTTTGTTCGTTTGGACACGGAGGTCTGGTGGGGAGTGTAGTTGTGTGATTTGTGTGAGTTGTTTGTTGTGTGTTGTTTGTTGTGTGTGCATGATTGGTGTGATGGTAAGAATGGTATAATTGTGTAAGTGTGTTGTTTGTGTGTTTGTGTGTTGTTTGTAGTGTGTGAATGTGTGTGTGTTTGTATGGTATGTGTAGTGTGTGTTTGTTTTTTGTTGGCGTGTGTTTGTTGGCAAGTATGTGTTGTTTGTGTGTTTGTGGTTGGCGATGTGGTCTCCTATAGCTCAGTTGGTAGAGCGTGTGGCTGTTAACCACAAGGTCGCTGGTTCAAACCCAGCTGGGAGAGTTCCTTCTTCTTTCCTTCCTTTCCTCTCTTCCTCTTTCTTTCCACCGATCCACTTGCCACTTTTATTCTTTCCTTTTGCTGCTCCTTACATACTCGACAATCTACACAATCCATTCTCTATTCTCTATTCTCTATCGCTGTCAATATCATCATCATTGCTTCACCCTCGTCCCTTCTTCATCCTACTCATCCTATCCTTCTTCTCCTATCCGTAATCGACCATCGCATTGATCGCTCGCCTCTTGCATCGGTATTGCACTTTCTTTGCTCGGATATCGGTCTCGGATCCGACATGACGAGCGTCGTTCTAGATTTCATCTAGGGTTCCAGATGTCCTCGTCCATAATGCATAGTATCTTGCCGTCCATGCGTCTCGTTTTTGTTCGTTTGGACACGGAGGTCTGGTGGGGAGTGTAGTTGTGTGATTTGTGTGAGTTGTTTGTTGTGTGTTGTTTGTTGTGTGTGCATGATTGGTGTGATGGTAAGAATGGTATAATTGTGTAAGTGTGTTGTTTGTGTGTTTGTGTGTTGTTTGTAGTGTGTGAATGTGTGTGTGTTTGTATGGTATGTGTAGTGTGTGTTTGTTTTTTGTTGGCGTGTGTTTGTTGGCAAGTATGTGTTGTTTGTGTGTTTGTGGTTGGCGATGTGGTCTCCTATAGCTCAGTTGGTAGAGCGTGTGGCTGTTAACCACAAGGTCGCTGGTTCAAACCCAGCTGGGAGAGTTCCTTCTTCTTTCCTTCCTTTCCTCTCTTCCTCTTTCTTTCCACCGATCCACTTGCCACTTTTATTCTTTCCTTTTGCTGCTCCTTACATACTCGACAATCTACACAATCCATTCTCTATTCTCTATTCTCTATCGCTCTCAATATCATCATCATTGCTTCACCCTCGTCCCTTCTTCATCCTACTCATCCTATCCTTCTTCTCCTATCCGTAATCGACCATCGCATTGATCGCTCGCCTCTTGCATCGGTATTGCACTTTCTTTGCTCGGATATCGGTCTCGGATCCGACATGACGAGCGTCGTTCTAGATTTCATCTAGGGTTCCAGATGTCCTCGTCCATAATGCATAGTATCTTGCCGTCCATGCGTCTCGTTTTTGTTCGTTTGGACACGGAGGTCTGGTGGGGAGTGTAGTTGTGTGATTTGTGTGAGTTGTTTGTTGTGTGTTGTTTGTTGTGTGTGCATGATTGGTGTGATGGTAAGAATGGTATAATTGTGTAAGTGTGTTGTTTGTGTGTTTGTGTGTTGTTTGTAGTGTGTGAATGTGTGTGTGTTTGTATGGTATGTGTAGTGTGTGTTTGTTTTTTGTTGGCGTGTGTTTGTTGGCAAGTATGTGTTGTTTGTGTGTTTGTGGTTGGCGATGTGGTCTCCTATAGCTCAGTTGGTAGAGCGTGTGGCTGTTAACCACAAGGTCGCTGGTTCAAACCCAGCTGGGAGAGTTCCTTCTTCTTTCCTTCCTTTCCTCTCTTCCTCTTTCTTTCCACCGATCCACTTGCCACTTTTATTCTTTCCTTTTGCTGCTCCTTACATACTCGACAATCTACACAATCCATTCTCTATTCTCTATTCTCTATCGCTCTCAATATCATCATCATTGCTTCACCCTCGTCCCTTCTTCATCCTACTCATCCTATCCTTCTTCTCCTATCCGTAATTGACCATCGCATTGATCGCTCGCCTCTTGCATCGGTATTGCACTTTCTTTGCTCGGATATCGGTCTCGGATCCGACATGACGAGCGTCGTTCTAGATTTCATCTAGGGTTCCAGATGTCCTCGTCCATAATGCATAGTATCTTGCCGTCCATGCGTCTCGTTTTTGTTCGTTTGGACACGGAGGTCTGGTGGGGAGTGTAGTTGTGTGATTTGTGTGAGTTGTTTGTTGTGTGTTGTTTGTTGTGTGTGCATGATTGGTGTGATGGTAAGAATGGTATAATTGTGTAAGTGTGTTGTTTGTGTGTTTGTGTGTTGTTTGTAGTGTGTGAATGTGTGTGTGTTTGTATGGTATGTGTAGTGTGTGTTTGTTTTTTGTTGGCGTGTGTTTGTTGGCAAGTATGTGTTGTTTGTGTGTTTGTGGTTGGCGATGTGGTCTCCTATAGCTCAGTTGGTAGAGCGTGTGGCTGTTAACCACAAGGTCGCTGGTTCAAACCCAGCTGGGAGAGTTCCTTCTTCTTTCCTTCCTTTCCTCTCTTCCTCTTTCTTTCCACCGATCCACTTGCCACTTTTATTCTTTCCTTTTGCTGCTCCTTACATACTCGACAATCTACACAATCCATTCTCTATTCTCTATTCTCTATCGCTCTCAATATCATCATCATTGCTTCACCCTCGTCCCTTCTTCATCCTACTCATCCTATCCTTCTTCTCCTATCCGTAATTGACCATCGCATTGATCGCTCGCCTCTTGCATCGGTATTGCACTTTCTTTGCTCGGATATCGGTCTCGGATCCGACATGACGAGCGTCGTTCTAGATTTCATCTAGGGTTCCAGATGTCCTCGTCCATAATGCATAGTATCTTGCCGTCCATGCGTCTCGTTTTTGTTCGTTTGGACACGGAGGTCTGGTGGGGAGTGTAGTTGTGTGATTTGTGTGAGTTGTTTGTTGTGTGTTGTTTGTTGTGTGTGCATGATTGGTGTGATGGTAAGAATGGTATAATTGTGTAAGTGTGTTGTTTGTGTGTTTGTGTGTTGTTTGTAGTGTGTGAATGTGTGTGTGTTTGTATGGTATGTGTAGTGTGTGTTTGTTTTTTGTTGGCGTGTGTTTGTTGGCAAGTATGTGTTGTTTGTGTGTTTGTGGTTGGCGATGTGGTCTCCTATAGCTCAGTTGGTAGAGCGTGTGGCTGTTAACCACAAGGTCGCTGGTTCAAACCCAGCTGGGAGAGTTCCTTCTTCTTTCCTTCCTTTCCTCTCTTCCTCTTTCTTTCCACCGATCCACTTGCCACTTTTATTCTTTCCTTTTGCTGCTCCTTACATACTCGACAATCTACACAATCCATTCTCTATTCTCTATTCTCTATCGCTCTCAATATCATCATCATTGCTTCACCCTCGTCCCTTCTTCATCCTACTCATCCTATCCTTCTTCTCCTATCCGTAATTGACCATCGCATTGATCGCTCGCCTCTTGCATCGGTATTGCACTTTCTTTGCTCGGATATCGGTCTCGGATCCGACATGACGAGCGTCGTTCTAGATTTCATCTAGGGTTCCAGATGTCCTCGTCCATAATGCATAGTATCTTGCCGTCCATGCGTCTCGTTTTTGTTCGTTTGGACACGGAGGTCTGGTGGGGAGTGTAGTTGTGTGATTTGTGTGAGTTGTTTGTTGTGTGTGCATGATTGGTGTGATGGTAAGAATGGTATAATTGTGTAAGTGTGTTGTTTGTGTGTTTGTGTGTTGTTTGTAGTGTGTGAATGTGTGTGTGTTTGTATGGTATGTGTAGTGTGTGTTTGTTTTTTGTTGGCGTGTGTTTGTTGGCAAGTATGTGTTGTTTGTGTGTTTGTGGTTGGCGATGTGGTCTCCTATAGCTCAGTTGGTAGAGCGTGTGGCTGTTAACCACAAGGTCGCTGGTTCAAACCCAGCTGGGAGAGTTCCTTCTTCTTTCCTTCCTTTCCTCTCTTCCTCTTTCTTTCCACCGATCCACTTGCCACTTTTATTCTTTCCTTTTGCTGCTCCTTACATACTCGACAATCTACACAATCCATTCTCTATTCTCTATTCTCTATCGCTCTCAATATCATCATCATTGCTTCACCCTCGTCCCTTCTTCATCCTACTCATCCTATCCTTCTTCTCCTATCCGTAATTGACCATCGCATTGATCGCTCGCCTCTTGCATCGGTATTGCACTTTCTTTGCTCGGATATCGGTCTCGGATCCGACATGACGAGCGTCGTTCTAGATTTCATCTAGGGTTCCAGATGTCCTCGTCCATAATGCATAGTATCTTGCCGTCCATGCGTCTCGTTTTTGTTCGTTTGGACACGGAGGTCTGGTGGGGAGTGTAGTTGTGTGATTTGTGTGAGTTGTTTGTTGTGTGTTGTTTGTTGTGTGTGCATGATTGGTGTGATGGTAAGAATGGTATAATTGTGTAAGTGTGTTGTTTGTGTGTTTGTGTGTTGTTTGTAGTGTGTGAATGTGTGTGTGTTTGTATGGTATGTGTAGTGTGTGTTTGTTTTTTGTTGGCGTGTGTTTGTTGGCAAGTATGTGTTGTTTGTGTGTTTGTGGTTGGCGATGTGGTCTCCTATAGCTCAGTTGGTAGAGCGTGTGGCTGTTAACCACAAGGTCGCTGGTTCAAACCCAGCTGGGAGAGTTCCTTCTTCTTTCCTTCCTTTCCTCTCTTCCTCTTTCTTTCCACCGATCCACCTGCCACTTTTATTCTTTCCTTTTGCTGCTCCTTACATACTCGACAATCTACACAATCCATTCTCTATTCTCTATTCTCTATCGCTCTCAATATCATCATCATTGCTTCACCCTCGTCCCTTCTTCATCCTACTCATCCTATCCTTCTTCTCCTATCCGTAATTGACCATCGCATTGATCGCTCGCCTCTTGCATCGGTATTGCACTTTCTTTGCTCGGATATCGGTCTCGGATCCGACATGACGAGCGTCGTTCTAGATTTCATCTAGGGTTCCAGATGTCCTCGTCCATAATGCATAGTATCTTGCCGTCCATGCGTCTCGTTTTTGTTCGTTTGGACACGGAGGTCTGGTGGGGAGTGTAGTTGTGTGATTTGTGTGAGTTGTTTGTTGTGTGTTGTTTGTTGTGTGTGCATGATTGGTGTGATGGTAAGAATGGTATAATTGTGTAAGTGTGTTGTTTGTGTGTTTGTGTGTTGTTTGTAGTGTGTGAATGTGTGTGTGTTTGTATGGTATGTGTAGTGTGTGTTTGTTTTTTGTTGGCGTGTGTTTGTTGGCAAGTATGTGTTGTTTGTGTGTTTGTGGTTGGCGATGTGGTCTCCTATAGCTCAGTTGGTAGAGCGTGTGGCTGTTAACCACAAGGTCGCTGGTTCAAACCCAGCTGGGAGAGTTCCTTCTTCTTTCCTTCCTTTCCTCTCTTCCTCTTTCTTTCCACCGATCCACTTGCCACTTTTATTCTTTCCTTTTGCTGCTCCTTACATACTCGACAATCTACACAATCCATTCTCTATTCTCTATTCTCTATCGCTCTCAATATCATCATCATTGCTTCACCCTCGTCCCTTCTTCATCCTACTCATCCTATCCTTCTTCTCCTATCCGTAATTGACCATCGCATTGATCGCTCGCCTCTTGCATCGGTATTGCACTTTCTTTGCTCGGATATCGGTCTCGGATCCGACATGACGAGCGTCGTTCTAGATTTCATCTAGGGTTCCAGATGTCCTCGTCCATAATGCATAGTATCTTGCCGTCCATGCGTCTCGTTTTTGTTCGTTTGGACACGGAGGTCTGGTGGGGAGTGTAGTTGTGTGATTTGTGTGAGTTGTTTGTTGTGTGTTGTTTGTTGTGTGTGCATGATTGGTGTGATGGTAAGAATGGTATAATTGTGTAAGTGTGTTGTTTGTGTGTTTGTGTGTTGTTTGTAGTGTGTGAATGTGTGTGTGTTTGTATGGTATGTGTAGTGTGTGTTTGTTTTTTGTTGGCGTGTGTTTGTTGGCAAGTATGTGTTGTTTGTGTGTTTGTGGTTGGCGATGTGGTCTCCTATAGCTCAGTTGGTAGAGCGTGTGGCTGTTAACCACAAGGTCGCTGGTTCAAACCCAGCTGGGAGAGTTCCTTCTTCTTTCCTTCCTTTCCTCTCTTCCTCTTTCTTTCCACCGATCCACCTGCCACTTTTATTCTTTCCTTTTGCTGCTCCTTACATACTCGACAATCTACACAATCCATTCTCTATTCTCTATTCTCTATCGCTCTCAATATCATCATCATTGCTTCACCCTCGTCCCTTCTTCATCCTACTCATCCTATCCTTCTTCTCCTATCCGTAATTGACCATCGCATTGATCGCTCGCCTCTTGCATCGGTATTGCACTTTCTTTGCTCGGATATCGGTCTCGGATCCGACATGACGAGCGTCGTTCTAGATTTCATCTAGGGTTCCAGATGTCCTCGTCCATAATGCATAGTATCTTGCCGTCCATGCGTCTCGTTTTTGTTCGTTTGGACACGGAGGTCTGGTGGGGAGTGTAGTTGTGTGATTTGTGTGAGTTGTTTGTTGTGTGTTGTTTGTTGTGTGTGCATGATTGGTGTGATGGTAAGAATGGTATAATTGTGTAAGTGTGTTGTTTGTGTGTTTGTGTGTTGTTTGTAGTGTGTGAATGTGTGTGTGTTTGTATGGTATGTGTAGTGTGTGTTTGTTTTTTGTTGGCGTGTGTTTGTTGGCAAGTATGTGTTGTTTGTGTGTTTGTGGTTGGCGATGTGGTCTCCTATAGCTCAGTTGGTAGAGCGTGTGGCTGTTAACCACAAGGTCGCTGGTTCAAACCCAGCTGGGAGAGTTCCTTCTTCTTTCCTTCCTTTCCTCTCTTCCTCTTTCTTTCCACCGATCCACCTGCCACTTTTATTCTTTCCTTTTGCTGCTCCTTACATACTCGACAATCTACACAATCCATTCTCTATTCTCTATTCTCTATCGCTCTCAATATCATCATCATTGCTTCACCCTCGTCCCTTCTTCATCCTACTCATCCTATCCTTCTTCTCCTATCCGTAATTGACCATCGCATTGATCGCTCGCCTCTTGCATCGGTATTGCACTTTCTTTGCTCGGATATCGGTCTCGGATCCGACATGACGAGCGTCGTTCTAGATTTCATCTAGGGTTCCAGATGTCCTCGTCCATAATGCATAGTATCTTGCCGTCCATGCGTCTCGTTTTTGTTCGTTTGGACACGGAGGTCTGGTGGGGAGTGTAGTTGTGTGATTTGTGTGAGTTGTTTGTTGTGTGTTGTTTGTTGTGTGTGCATGATTGGTGTGATGGTAAGAATGGTATAATTGTGTAAGTGTGTTGTTTGTGTGTTTGTGTGTTGTTTGTAGTGTGTGAATGTGTGTGTGTTTGTATGGTATGTGTAGTGTGTGTTTGTTTTTTGTTGGCGTGTGTTTGTTGGCAAGTATGTGTTGTTTGTGTGTTTGTGGTTGGCGATGTGGTCTCCTATAGCTCAGTTGGTAGAGCGTGTGGCTGTTAACCACAAGGTCGCTGGTTCAAACCCAGCTGGGAGAGTTCCTTCTTCTTTCCTTCCTTTCCTCTCTTCCTCTTTCTTTCCACCGATCCACCTGCCACTTTTATTCTTTCCTTTTGCTGCTCCTTACATACTCGACAATCTACACAATCCATTCTCTATTCTCTATTCTCTATCGCTCTCAATATCATCATCATTGCTTCACCCTCGTCCCTTCTTCATCCTACTCATCCTATCCTTCTTCTCCTATCCGTAATTGACCATCGCATTGATCGCTCGCCTCTTGCATCGGTATTGCACTTTCTTTGCTCGGATATCGGTCTCGGATCCGACATGACGAGCGTCGTTCTAGATTTCATCTAGGGTTCCAGATGTCCTCGTCCATAATGCATAGTATCTTGCCGTCCATGCGTCTCGTTTTTGTTCGTTTGGACACGGAGGTCTGGTGGGGAGTGTAGTTGTGTGATTTGTGTGAGTTGTTTGTTGTGTGTTGTTTGTTGTGTGTGCATGATTGGTGTGATGGTAAGAATGGTATAATTGTGTAAGTGTGTTGTTTGTGTGTTTGTGTGTTGTTTGTAGTGTGTGAATGTGTGTGTGTTTGTATGGTATGTGTAGTGTGTGTTTGTTTTTTGTTGGCGTGTGTTTGTTGGCAAGTATGTGTTGTTTGTGTGTTTGTGGTTGGCGATGTGGTCTCCTATAGCTCAGTTGGTAGAGCGTGTGGCTGTTAACCACAAGGTCGCTGGTTCAAACCCAGCTGGGAGAGTTCCTTCTTCTTTCCTTCCTTTCCTCTCTTCCTCTTTCTTTCCACCGATCCACTTGCCACTTTTATTCTTTCCTTTTGCTGCTCCTTACATACTCGACAATCTACACAATCCATTCTCTATTCTCTATTCTCTATCGCTCTCAATATCATCATCATTGCTTCACCCTCGTCCCTTCTTCATCCTACTCATCCTATCCTTCTTCTCCTATCCGTAATTGACCATCGCATTGATCGCTCGCCTCTTGCATCGGTATTGCACTTTCTTTGCTCGGATATCGGTCTCGGATCCGACATGACGAGCGTCGTTCTAGATTTCATCTAGGGTTCCAGATGTCCTCGTCCATAATGCATAGTATCTTGCCGTCCATGCGTCTCGTTTTTGTTCGTTTGGACACGGAGGTCTGGTGGGGAGTGTAGTTGTGTGATTTGTGTGAGTTGTTTGTTGTGTGTTGTTTGTTGTGTGTGCATGATTGGTGTGATGGTAAGAATGGTATAATTGTGTAAGTGTGTTGTTTGTGTGTTTGTGTGTTGTTTGTAGTGTGTGAATGTGTGTGTGTTTGTATGGTATGTGTAGTGTGTGTTTGTTTTTTGTTGGCGTGTGTTTGTTGGCAAGTATGTGTTGTTTGTGTGTTTGTGGTTGGCGATGTGGTCTCCTATAGCTCAGTTGGTAGAGCGTGTGGCTGTTAACCACAAGGTCGCTGGTTCAAACCCAGCTGGGAGAGTTCCTTCTTCTTTCCTTCCTTTCCTCTCTTCCTCTTTCTTTCCACCGATCCACCTGCCACTTTTATTCTTTCCTTTTGCTGCTCCTTACATACTCGACAATCTACACAATCCATTCTCTATTCTCTATTCTCTATCGCTCTCAATATCATCATCATTGCTTCACCCTCGTCCCTTCTTCATCCTACTCATCCTATCCTTCTTCTCCTATCCGTAATTGACCATCGCATTGATCGCTCGCCTCTTGCATCGGTATTGCACTTTCTTTGCTCGGATATCGGTCTCGGATCCGACATGACGAGCGTCGTTCTAGATTTCATCTAGGGTTCCAGATGTCCTCGTCCATAATGCATAGTATCTTGCCGTCCATGCGTCTCGTTTTTGTTCGTTTGGACACGGAGGTCTGGTGGGGAGTGTAGTTGTGTGATTTGTGTGAGTTGTTTGTTGTGTGTTGTTTGTTGTGTGTGCATGATTGGTGTGATGGTAAGAATGGTATAATTGTGTAAGTGTGTTGTTTGTGTGTTTGTGTGTTGTTTGTAGTGTGTGAATGTGTGTGTGTTTGTATGGTATGTGTAGTGTGTGTTTGTTTTTTGTTGGCGTGTGTTTGTTGGCAAGTATGTGTTGTTTGTGTGTTTGTGGTTGGCGATGTGGTCTCCTATAGCTCAGTTGGTAGAGCGTGTGGCTGTTAACCACAAGGTCGCTGGTTCAAACCCAGCTGGGAGAGTTCCTTCTTCTTTCCTTCCTTTCCTCTCTTCCTCTTTCTTTCCACCGATCCACCTGCCACTTTTATTCTTTCCTTTTGCTGCTCCTTACATACTCGACAATCTACACAATCCATTCTCTATTCTCTATTCTCTATCGCTCTCAATATCATCATCATTGCTTCACCCTCGTCCCTTCTTCATCCTACTCATCCTATCCTTCTTCTCCTATCCGTAATTGACCATCGCATTGATCGCTCGCCTCTTGCATCGGTATTGCACTTTCTTTGCTCGGATATCGGTCTCGGATCCGACATGACGAGCGTCGTTCTAGATTTCATCTAGGGTTCCAGATGTCCTCGTCCATAATGCATAGTATCTTGCCGTCCATGCGTCTCGTTTTTGTTCGTTTGGACACGGAGGTCTGGTGGGGAGTGTAGTTGTGTGATTTGTGTGAGTTGTTTGTTGTGTGTTGTTTGTTGTGTGTGCATGATTGGTGTGATGGTAAGAATGGTATAATTGTGTAAGTGTGTTGTTTGTGTGTTTGTGTGTTGTTTGTAGTGTGTGAATGTGTGTGTGTTTGTATGGTATGTGTAGTGTGTGTTTGTTTTTTGTTGGCGTGTGTTTGTTGGCAAGTATGTGTTGTTTGTGTGTTTGTGGTTGGCGATGTGGTCTCCTATAGCTCAGTTGGTAGAGCGTGTGGCTGTTAACCACAAGGTCGCTGGTTCAAACCCAGCTGGGAGAGTTCCTTCTTCTTTCCTTCCTTTCCTCTCTTCCTCTTTCTTTCCACCGATCCACTTGCCACTTTTATTCTTTCCTTTTGCTGCTCCTTACATACTCGACAATCTACACAATCCATTCTCTATTCTCTATTCTCTATCGCTCTCAATATCATCATCATTGCTTCACCCTCGTCCCTTCTTCATCCTACTCATCCTATCCTTCTTCTCCTATCCGTAATTGACCATCGCATTGATCGCTCGCCTCTTGCATCGGTATTGCACTTTCTTTGCTCGGATATCGGTCTCGGATCCGACATGACGAGCGTCGTTCTAGATTTCATCTAGGGTTCCAGATGTCCTCGTCCATAATGCATAGTATCTTGCCGTCCATGCGTCTCGTTTTTGTTCGTTTGGACACGGAGGTCTGGTGGGGAGTGTAGTTGTGTGATTTGTGTGAGTTGTTTGTTGTGTGTTGTTTGTTGTGTGTGCATGATTGGTGTGATGGTAAGAATGGTATAATTGTGTAAGTGTGTTGTTTGTGTGTTTGTGTGTTGTTTGTAGTGTGTGAATGTGTGTGTGTTTGTATGGTATGTGTAGTGTGTGTTTGTTTTTTGTTGGCGTGTGTTTGTTGGCAAGTATGTGTTGTTTGTGTGTTTGTGGTTGGCGATGTGGTCTCCTATAGCTCAGTTGGTAGAGCGTGTGGCTGTTAACCACAAGGTCGCTGGTTCAAACCCAGCTGGGAGAGTTCCTTCTTCTTTCCTTCCTTTCCTCTCTTCCTCTTTCTTTCCACCGATCCACTTGCCACTTTTATTATTTCCTTTTGCTGCTCCTTACATACTCGACAATCTACACAATCCATTCTCTATTCTCTATTCTCTATCGCTCTCAATATCATCATCATTGCTTCACCCTCGTCCCTTCTTCATCCTACTCATCCTATCCTTCTTCTCCTATCCGTAATTGACCATCGCATTGATCGCTCGCCTCTTGCATCGGTATTGCACTTTCTTTGCTCGGATATCGGTCTCGGATCCGACATGACGAGCGTCGTTCTAGATTTCATCTAGGGTTCCAGATGTCCTCGTCCATAATGCATAGTATCTTGCCGTCCATGCGTCTCGTTTTTGTTCGTTTGGACACGGAGGTCTGGTGGGGAGTGTAGTTGTGTGATTTGTGTGAGTTGTTTGTTGTGTGTTGTTTGTTGTGTGTGCATGATTGGTGTGATGGTAAGAATGGTATAATTGTGTAAGTGTGTTGTTTGTGTGTTTGTGTGTTGTTTGTAGTGTGTGAATGTGTGTGTGTTTGTATGGTATGTGTAGTGTGTGTTTGTTTTTTGTTGGCGTGTGTTTGTTGGCAAGTATGTGTTGTTTGTGTGTTTGTGGTTGGCGATGTGGTCTCCTATAGCTCAGTTGGTAGAGCGTGTGGCTGTTAACCACAAGGTCGCTGGTTCAAACCCAGCTGGGAGAGTTCCTTCTTCTTTCCTTCCTTTCCTCTCTTCCTCTTTCTTTCCACCGATCCACTTGCCACTTTTATTCTTTCCTTTTGCTGCTCCTTACATACTCGACAATCTACACAATCCATTCTCTATTCTCTATTCTCTATCGCTCTCAATATCATCATCATTGCTTCACCCTCGTCCCTTCTTCATCCTACTCATCCTATCCTTCTTCTCCTATCCGTAATTGACCATCGCATTGATCGCTCGCCTCTTGCATCGGTATTGCACTTTCTTTGCTCGGATATCGGTCTCGGATCCGACATGACGAGCGTCGTTCTAGATTTCATCTAGGGTTCCAGATGTCCTCGTCCATAATGCATAGTATCTTGCCGTCCATGCGTCTCGTTTTTGTTCGTTTGGACACGGAGGTCTAGTGGGGAGTGTAGTTGTGTGATTTGTGTGAGTTGTTTGTTGTGTGTTGTTTGTTGTGTGTGCATGATTGGTGTGATGGTAAGAATGGTATAATTGTGTAAGTGTGTTGTTTGTGTGTTTGTGTGTTGTTTGTAGTGTGTGAATGTGTGTGTGTTTGTATGGTATGTGTAGTGTGTGTTTGTTTTTTGTTGGCGTGTGTTTGTTGGCAAGTATGTGTTGTTTGTGTGTTTGTGGTTGGCGATGTGGTCTCCTATAGCTCAGTTGGTAGAGCGTGTGGCTGTTAACCACAAGGTCGCTGGTTCAAACCCAGCTGGGAGAGTTCCTTCTTCTTTCCTTCCTTTCCTCTCTTCCTCTTTCTTTCCACCGATCCACTTGCCACTTTTATTCTTTCCTTTTGCTGCTCCTTACATACTCGACAATCTACACAATCCATTCTCTATTCTCTATTCTCTATCGCTCTCAATATCATCATCATTGCTTCACCCTCGTCCCTTCTTCATCCTACTCATCCTATCCTTCTTCTCCTATCCGTAATTGACCATCGCATTGATCGCTCGCCTCTTGCATCGGTATTGCACTTTCTTTGCTCGGATATCGGTCTCGGATCCGACATGACGAGCGTCGTTCTAGATTTCATCTAGGGTTCCAGATGTCCTCGTCCATAATGCATAGTATCTTGCCGTCCATGCGTCTCGTTTTTGTTCGTTTGGACACGGAGGTCTGGTGGGGAGTGTAGTTGTGTGATTTGTGTGAGTTGTTTGTTGTGTGTTGTTTGTTGTGTGTGCATGATTGGTGTGATGGTAAGAATGGTATAATTGTGTAAGTGTGTTGTTTGTGTGTTTGTGTGTTGTTTGTAGTGTGTGAATGTGTGTGTGTTTGTATGGTATGTGTAGTGTGTGTTTGTTTTTTGTTGGCGTGTGTTTGTTGGCAAGTATGTGTTGTTTGTGTGTTTGTGGTTGGCGATGTGGTCTCCTATAGCTCAGTTGGTAGAGCGTGTGGCTGTTAACCACAAGGTCGCTGGTTCAAACCCAGCTGGGAGAGTTCCTTCTTCTTTCCTTCCTTTCCTCTCTTCCTCTTTCTTTCCACCGATCCACTTGCCACTTTTATTCTTTCCTTTTGCTGCTCCTTACATACTCGACAATCTACACAATCCATTCTCTATTCTCTATTCTCTATCGCTCTCAATATCATCATCATTGCTTCACCCTCGTCCCTTCTTCATCCTACTCATCCTATCCTTCTTCTCCTATCCGTAATTGACCATCGCATTGATCGCTCGCCTCTTGCATCGGTATTGCACTTTCTTTGCTCGGATATCGGTCTCGGATCCGACATGACGAGCGTCGTTCTAGATTTCATCTAGGGTTCCAGATGTCCTCGTCCATAATGCATAGTATCTTGCCGTCCATGCGTCTCGTTTTTGTTCGTTTGGACACGGAGGTCTGGTGGGGAGTGTAGTTGTGTGATTTGTGTGAGTTGTTTGTTGTGTGTTGTTTGTTGTGTGTGCATGATTGGTGTGATGGTAAGAATGGTATAATTGTGTAAGTGTGTTGTTTGTGTGTTTGTGTGTTGTTTGTAGTGTGTGAATGTGTGTGTGTTTGTATGGTATGTGTAGTGTGTGTTTGTTTTTTGTTGGCGTGTGTTTGTTGGCAAGTATGTGTTGTTTGTGTGTTTGTGGTTGGCGATGTGGTCTCCTATAGCTCAGTTGGTAGAGCGTGTGGCTGTTAACCACAAGGTCGCTGGTTCAAACCCAGCTGGGAGAGTTCCTTCTTCTTTCCTTCCTTTCCTCTCTTCCTCTTTCTTTCCACCGATCCACTTGCCACTTTTATTCTTTCCTTTTGCTGCTCCTTACATACTCGACAATCTACACAATCCATTCTCTATTCTCTATTCTCTATCGCTCTCAATATCATCATCATTGCTTCACCCTCGTCCCTTCTTCATCCTACTCATCCTATCCTTCTTCTCCTATCCGTAATTGACCATCGCATTGATCGCTCGCCTCTTGCATCGGTATTGCACTTTCTTTGCTCGGATATCGGTCTCGGATCCGACATGACGAGCGTCGTTCTAGATTTCATCTAGGGTTCCAGATGTCCTCGTCCATAATGCATAGTATCTTGCCGTCCATGCGTCTCGTTTTTGTTCGTTTGGACACGGAGGTCTGGTGGGGAGTGTAGTTGTGTGATTTGTGTGAGTTGTTTGTTGTGTGTTGTTTGTTGTGTGTGCATGATTGGTGTGATGGTAAGAATGGTATAATTGTGTAAGTGTGTTGTTTGTGTGTTTGTGTGTTGTTTGTAGTGTGTGAATGTGTGTGTGTTTGTATGGTATGTGTAGTGTGTGTTTGTTTTTTGTTGGCGTGTGTTTGTTGGCAAGTATGTGTTGTTTGTGTGTTTGTGGTTGGCGATGTGGTCTCCTATAGCTCAGTTGGTAGAGCGTGTGGCTGTTAACCACAAGGTCGCTGGTTCAAACCCAGCTGGGAGAGTTCCTTCTTCTTTCCTTCCTTTCCTCTCTTCCTCTTTCTTTCCACCGATCCACTTGCCACTTTTATTCTTTCCTTTTGCTGCTCCTTACATACTCGACAATCTACACAATCCATTCTCTATTCTCTATTCTCTATCGCTCTCAATATCATCATCATTGCTTCACCCTCGTCCCTTCTTCATCCTACTCATCCTATCCTTCTTCTCCTATCCGTAATTGACCATCGCATTGATCGCTCGCCTCTTGCATCGGTATTGCACTTTCTTTGCTCGGATATCGGTCTCGGATCCGACATGACGAGCGTCGTTCTAGATTTCATCTAGGGTTCCAGATGTCCTCGTCCATAATGCATAGTATCTTGCCGTCCATGCGTCTCGTTTTTGTTCGTTTGGACACGGAGGTCTGGTGGGGAGTGTAGTTGTGTGATTTGTGTGAGTTGTTTGTTGTGTGTTGTTTGTTGTGTGTGCATGATTGGTGTGATGGTAAGAATGGTATAATTGTGTAAGTGTGTTGTTTGTGTGTTTGTGTGTTGTTTGTAGTGTGTGAATGTGTGTGTGTTTGTATGGTATGTGTAGTGTGTGTTTGTTTTTTGTTGGCGTGTGTTTGTTGGCAAGTATGTGTTGTTTGTGTGTTTGTGGTTGGCGATGTGGTCTCCTATAGCTCAGTTGGTAGAGCGTGTGGCTGTTAACCACAAGGTCGCTGGTTCAAACCCAGCTGGGAGAGTTCCTTCTTCTTTCCTTCCTTTCCTCTCTTCCTCTTTCTTTCCACCGATCCACTTGCCACTTTTATTCTTTCCTTTTGCTGCTCCTTACATACTCGACAATCTACACAATCCATTCTCTATTCTCTATTCTCTATCGCTCTCAATATCATCATCATTGCTTCACCCTCGTCCCTTCTTCATCCTACTCATCCTATCCTTCTTCTCCTATCCGTAATTGACCATCGCATTGATCGCTCGCCTCTTGCATCGGTATTGCACTTTCTTTGCTCGGATATCGGTCTCGGATCCGACATGACGAGCGTCGTTCTAGATTTCATCTAGGGTTCCAGATGTCCTCGTCCATAATGCATAGTATCTTGCCGTCCATGCGTCTCGTTTTTGTTCGTTTGGACACGGAGGTCTGGTGGGGAGTGTAGTTGTGTGATTTGTGTGAGTTGTTTGTTGTGTGTTGTTTGTTGTGTGTGCATGATTGGTGTGATGGTAAGAATGGTATAATTGTGTAAGTGTGTTGTTTGTGTGTTTGTGTGTTGTTTGTAGTGTGTGAATGTGTGTGTGTTTGTATGGTATGTGTAGTGTGTGTTTGTTTTTTGTTGGCGTGTGTTTGTTGGCAAGTATGTGTTGTTTGTGTGTTTGTGGTTGGCGATGTGGTCTCCTATAGCTCAGTTGGTAGAGCGTGTGGCTGTTAACCACAAGGTCGCTGGTTCAAACCCAGCTGGGAGAGTTCCTTCTTCTTTCCTTCCTTTCCTCTCTTCCTCTTTCTTTCCACCGATCCACTTGCCACTTTTATTCTTTCCTTTTGCTGCTCCTTACATACTCGACAATCTACACAATCCATTCTCTATTCTCTATTCTCTATCGCTCTCAATATCATCATCATTGCTTCACCCTCGTCCCTTCTTCATCCTACTCATCCTATCCTTCTTCTCCTATCCGTAATTGACCATCGCATTGATCGCTCGCCTCTTGCATCGGTATTGCACTTTCTTTGCTCGGATATCGGTCTCGGATCCGACATGACGAGCGTCGTTCTAGATTTCATCTAGGGTTCCAGATGTCCTCGTCCATAATGCATAGTATCTTGCCGTCCATGCGTCTCGTTTTTGTTCGTTTGGACACGGAGGTCTGGTGGGGAGTGTAGTTGTGTGATTTGTGTGAGTTGTTTGTTGTGTGTTGTTTGTTGTGTGTGCATGATTGGTGTGATGGTAAGAATGGTATAATTGTGTAAGTGTGTTGTTTGTGTGTTTGTGTGTTGTTTGTAGTGTGTGAATGTGTGTGTGTTTGTATGGTATGTGTAGTGTGTGTTTGTTTTTTGTTGGCGTGTGTTTGTTGGCAAGTATGTGTTGTTTGTGTGTTTGTGGTTGGCGATGTGGTCTCCTATAGCTCAGTTGGTAGAGCGTGTGGCTGTTAACCACAAGGTCGCTGGTTCAAACCCAGCTGGGAGAGTTCCTTCTTCTTTCCTTCCTTTCCTCTCTTCCTCTTTCTTTCCACCGATCCACTTGCCACTTTTATTCTTTCCTTTTGCTGCTCCTTACATACTCGACAATCTACACAATCCATTCTCTATTCTCTATTCTCTATCGCTCTCAATATCATCATCATTGCTTCACCCTCGTCCCTTCTTCATCCTACTCATCCTATCCTTCTTCTCCTATCCGTAATTGACCATCGCATTGATCGCTCGCCTCTTGCATCGGTATTGCACTTTCTTTGCTCGGATATCGGTCTCGGATCCGACATGACGAGCGTCGTTCTAGATTTCATCTAGGGTTCCAGATGTCCTCGTCCATAATGCATAGTATCTTGCCGTCCATGCGTCTCGTTTTTGTTCGTTTGGACACGGAGGTCTGGTGGGGAGTGTAGTTGTGTGATTTGTGTGAGTTGTTTGTTGTGTGTTGTTTGTTGTGTGTGCATGATTGGTGTGATGGTAAGAATGGTATAATTGTGTAAGTGTGTTGTTTGTGTGTTTGTGTGTTGTTTGTAGTGTGTGAATGTGTGTGTGTTTGTATGGTATGTGTAGTGTGTGTTTGTTTTTTGTTGGCGTGTGTTTGTTGGCAAGTATGTGTTGTTTGTGTGTTTGTGGTTGGCGATGTGGTCTCCTATAGCTCAGTTGGTAGAGCGTGTGGCTGTTAACCACAAGGTCGCTGGTTCAAACCCAGCTGGGAGAGTTCCTTCTTCTTTCCTTCCTTTCCTCTCTTCCTCTTTCTTTCCACCGATCCACTTGCCACTTTTATTCTTTCCTTTTGCTGCTCCTTACATACTCGACAATCTACACAATCCATTCTCTATTCTCTATTCTCTATCGCTCTCAATATCATCATCATTGCTTCACCCTCGTCCCTTCTTCATCCTACTCATCCTATCCTTCTTCTCCTATCCGTAATTGACCATCGCATTGATCGCTCGCCTCTTGCATCGGTATTGCACTTTCTTTGCTCGGATATCGGTCTCGGATCCGACATGACGAGCGTCGTTCTAGATTTCATCTAGGGTTCCAGATGTCCTCGTCCATAATGCATAGTATCTTGCCGTCCATGCGTCTCGTTTTTGTTCGTTTGGACACGGAGGTCTGGTGGGGAGTGTAGTTGTGTGATTTGTGTGAGTTGTTTGTTGTGTGTTGTTTGTTGTGTGTGCATGATTGGTGTGATGGTAAGAATGGTATAATTGTGTAAGTGTGTTGTTTGTGTGTTTGTGTGTTGTTTGTAGTGTGTGAATGTGTGTGTGTTTGTATGGTATGTGTAGTGTGTGTTTGTTTTTTGTTGGCGTGTGTTTGTTGGCAAGTATGTGTTGTTTGTGTGTTTGTGGTTGGCGATGTGGTCTCCTATAGCTCAGTTGGTAGAGCGTGTGGCTGTTAACCACAAGGTCGCTGGTTCAAACCCAGCTGGGAGAGTTCCTTCTTCTTTCCTTCCTTTCCTCTCTTCCTCTTTCTTTCCACCGATCCACTTGCCACTTTTATTCTTTCCTTTTGCTGCTCCTTACATACTCGACAATCTACACAATCCATTCTCTATTCTCTATTCTCTATCGCTCTCAATATCATCATCATTGCTTCACCCTCGTCCCTTCTTCATCCTACTCATCCTATCCTTCTTCTCCTATCCGTAATTGACCATCGCATTGATCGCTCGCCTCTTGCATCGGTATTGCACTTTCTTTGCTCGGATATCGGTCTCGGATCCGACATGACGAGCGTCGTTCTAGATTTCATCTAGGGTTCCAGATGTCCTCGTCCATAATGCATAGTATCTTGCCGTCCATGCGTCTCGTTTTTGTTCGTTTGGACACGGAGGTCTGGTGGGGAGTGTAGTTGTGTGATTTGTGTGAGTTGTTTGTTGTGTGTTGTTTGTTGTGTGTGCATGATTGGTGTGATGGTAAGAATGGTATAATTGTGTAAGTGTGTTGTTTGTGTGTTTGTGTGTTGTTTGTAGTGTGTGAATGTGTGTGTGTTTGTATGGTATGTGTAGTGTGTGTTTGTTTTTTGTTGGCGTGTGTTTGTTGGCAAGTATGTGTTGTTTGTGTGTTTGTGGTTGGCGATGTGGTCTCCTATAGCTCAGTTGGTAGAGCGTGTGGCTGTTAACCACAAGGTCGCTGGTTCAAACCCAGCTGGGAGAGTTCCTTCTTCTTTCCTTCCTTTCCTCTCTTCCTCTTTCTTTCCACCGATCCACTTGCCACTTTTATTCTTTCCTTTTGCTGCTCCTTACATACTCGACAATCTACACAATCCATTCTCTATTCTCTATTCTCTATCGCTCTCAATATCATCATCATTGCTTCACCCTCGTCCCTTCTTCATCCTACTCATCCTATCCTTCTTCTCCTATCCGTAATTGACCATCGCATTGATCGCTCGCCTCTTGCATCGGTATTGCACTTTCTTTGCTCGGATATCGGTCTCGGATCCGACATGACGAGCGTCGTTCTAGATTTCATCTAGGGTTCCAGATGTCCTCGTCCATAATGCATAGTATCTTGCCGTCCATGCGTCTCGTTTTTGTTCGTTTGGACACGGAGGTCTGGTGGGGAGTGTAGTTGTGTGATTTGTGTGAGTTGTTTGTTGTGTGTTGTTTGTTGTGTGTGCATGATTGGTGTGATGGTAAGAATGGTATAATTGTGTAAGTGTGTTGTTTGTGTGTTTGTGTGTTGTTTGTAGTGTGTGAATGTGTGTGTGTTTGTATGGTATGTGTAGTGTGTGTTTGTTTTTTGTTGGCGTGTGTTTGTTGGCAAGTATGTGTTGTTTGTGTGTTTGTGGTTGGCGATGTGGTCTCCTATAGCTCAGTTGGTAGAGCGTGTGGCTGTTAACCACAAGGTCGCTGGTTCAAACCCAGCTGGGAGAGTTCCTTCTTCTTTCCTTCCTTTCCTCTCTTCCTCTTTCTTTCCACCGATCCACTTGCCACTTTTATTCTTTCCTTTTGCTGCTCCTTACATACTCGACAATCTACACAATCCATTCTCTATTCTCTATTCTCTATCGCTCTCAATATCATCATCATTGCTTCACCCTCGTCCCTTCTTCATCCTACTCATCCTATCCTTCTTCTCCTATCCGTAATTGACCATCGCATTGATCGCTCGCCTCTTGCATCGGTATTGCACTTTCTTTGCTCGGATATCGGTCTCGGATCCGACATGACGAGCGTCGTTCTAGATTTCATCTAGGGTTCCAGATGTCCTCGTCCATAATGCATAGTATCTTGCCGTCCATGCGTCTCGTTTTTGTTCGTTTGGACACGGAGGTCTGGTGGGGAGTGTAGTTGTGTGATTTGTGTGAGTTGTTTGTTGTGTGTTGTTTGTTGTGTGTGCATGATTGATGTGATGGTAAGAATGGTATAATTGTGTAAGTGTGTTGTTTGTGTGTTTGTGTGTTTGTGTGTTGTTTGTAGTGTATGAATGTGTGTGTGTTTGTATGGTATGTGTAGTGTGTGTTTGTTTTTTGTTGGCGTGTGTTTGTTGGCAAGTATGTGTTGTTTGTGTGTTTGTGGTTGGCGATGTGGTCTCCTATAGCTCAGTTGGTAGAGCGTGTGGCTGTTAACCACAAGGTCGCTGGTTCAAACCCAGCTGGGAGAGTTCCTTCTTCTTTCCTTCCTTTCCTCTCTTCCTCTTTCTTTCCACCGATCCACTTGCCACTTTTATTCTTTCCTTTTGCTGCTCCTTACATACTCGACAATCTACACAATCCATTCTCTATTCTCTATTCTCTATCGCTCTCAATATCCATCATTGCTTCACCCTCGTCCCTTCTTCATCCTACTCATCCTATCCTTCTTCTCTTATCCGTAATCGACCATCGCATTGATCGCTCGCCTCTTGCATCGGTATTGCACTTTCTTTGCTCGGATATCGGTCTCGGATCCGACATGACGAGCGTCGTTCTAGATTTCATCTAGGGTTCCAGATGTCCTCGTCCATAATGCATAGTATCTTGCCGTCCATGCGTCTCGTTTTTGTTCGTTTGGACACGGAGGTCTGGTGGGGAGTGTAGTTGTGTGATTTGTGTGAGTTGTTTGTTGTGTGTTGTTTGTTGTGTGTGCATGATTGGTGTGATGGTAAGAATGGTATAATTGTGTAAGTGTGTTGTTTGTGTGTTTGTGTGTTGTTTGTAGTGTGTGAATGTGTGTGTGTTTGTATGGTATGTGTAGTGTGTGTTTGTTTTTTGTTGGCGTGTGTTTGTTGGCAAGTATGTGTTGTTTGTGTGTTTGTGGTTGGCGATGTGGTCTCCTATAGCTCAGTTGGTAGAGCGTGTGGCTGTTAACCACAAGGTCGCTGGTTCAAACCCAGCTGGGAGAGTTCCTTCTTCTTTCCTTCCTTTCCTCTCTTCCTCTTTCTTTCCACCGATCCACTTGCCACTTTTATTCTTTCCTTTTGCTGCTCCTTACATACTCGACAATCTACACAATCCATTCTCTATTCTCTATTCTCTATCGCTCTCAATATCATCATCATTGCTTCACCCTCGTCCCTTCTTCATCCTACTCATCCTATCCTTCTTCTCCTATCCGTAATCGACCATCGCATTGATCGCTCGCCTCTTGCATCGGTATTGCACTTTCTTTGCTCGGATATCGGTCTCGGATCCGACATGACGAGCGTCGTTCTAGATTTCATCTAGGGTTCCAGATGTCCTCGTCCATAATGCATAGTATCTTGCCGTCCATGCGTCTCGTTTTTGTTCGTTTGGACACGGAGGTCTGGTGGGGAGTGTAGTTGTGTGATTTGTGTGAGTTGTTTGTTGTGTGTTGTTTGTTGTGTGTGCATGATTGGTGTGATGGTAAGAATGGTATAATTGTGTAAGTGTGTTGTTTGTGTGTTTGTGTGTTGTTTGTAGTGTGTGAATGTGTGTGTGTTTGTATGGTATGTGTAGTGTGTGTTTGTTTTTTGTTGGCGTGTGTTTGTTGGCAAGTATGTGTTGTTTGTGTGTTTGTGGTTGGCGATGTGGTCTCCTATAGCTCAGTTGGTAGAGCGTGTGGCTGTTAACCACAAGGTCGCTGGTTCAAACCCAGCTGGGAGAGTTCCTTCTTCTTTCCTTCCTTTCCTCTCTTCCTCTTTCTTTCCACCGATCCACTTGCCACTTTTATTCTTTCCTTTTGCTGCTCCTTACATACTCGACAATCTACACAATCCATTCTCTATTCTCTATTCTCTATCGCTCTCAATATCATCATCATTGCTTCACCCTCGTCCCTTCTTCATCCTACTCATCCTATCCTTCTTCTCCTATCCGTAATTGACCATCGCATTGATCGCTCGCCTCTTGCATCGGTATTGCACTTTCTTTGCTCGGATATCGGTCTCGGATCCGACATGACGAGCGTCGTTCTAGATTTCATCTAGGGTTCCAGATGTCCTCGTCCATAATGCATAGTATCTTGCCGTCCATGCGTCTCGTTTTTGTTCGTTTGGACACGGAGGTCTGGTGGGGAGTGTAGTTGTGTGATTTGTGTGAGTTGTTTGTTGTGTGTTGTTTGTTGTGTGTGCATGATTGGTGTGATGGTAAGAATGGTATAATTGTGTAAGTGTGTTGTTTGTGTGTTTGTGTGTTGTTTGTAGTGTGTGAATGTGTGTGTGTTTGTATGGTATGTGTAGTGTGTGTTTGTTTTTTGTTGGCGTGTGTTTGTTGGCAAGTATGTGTTGTTTGTGTGTTTGTGGTTGGCGATGTGGTCTCCTATAGCTCAGTTGGTAGAGCGTGTGGCTGTTAACCACAAGGTCGCTGGTTCAAACCCAGCTGGGAGAGTTCCTTCTTCTTTCCTTCCTTTCCTCTCTTCCTCTTTCTTTCCACCGATCCACTTGCCACTTTTATTCTTTCCTTTTGCTGCTCCTTACATACTCGACAATCTACACAATCCATTCTCTATTCTCTATTCTCTATCGCTCTCAATATCATCATCATTGCTTCACCCTCGTCCCTTCTTCATCCTACTCATCCTATCCTTCTTCTCCTATCCGTAATTGACCATCGCATTGATCGCTCGCCTCTTGCATCGGTATTGCACTTTCTTTGCTCGGATATCGGTCTCGGATCCGACATGACGAGCGTCGTTCTAGATTTCATCTAGGGTTCCAGATGTCCTCGTCCATAATGCATAGTATCTTGCCGTCCATGCGTCTCGTTTTTGTTCGTTTGGACACGGAGGTCTGGTGGGGAGTGTAGTTGTGTGATTTGTGTGAGTTGTTTGTTGTGTGTTGTTTGTTGTGTGTGCATGATTGGTGTGATGGTAAGAATGGTATAATTGTGTAAGTGTGTTGTTTGTGTGTTTGTGTGTTGTTTGTAGTGTGTGAATGTGTGTGTGTTTGTATGGTATGTGTAGTGTGTGTTTGTTTTTTGTTGGCGTGTGTTTGTTGGCAAGTATGTGTTGTTTGTGTGTTTGTGGTTGGCGATGTGGTCTCCTATAGCTCAGTTGGTAGAACGTGTGGCTGTTAACCACAAGGTCGCTGGTTCAAACCCAGCTGGGAGAGTTCCTTCTTCTTTCCTTCCTTTCCTCTCTTCCTCTTTCTTTCCACCGATCCACTTGCCACTTTTATTCTTTCCTTTTGCTGCTCCTTACATACTCGACAATCTACACAATCCATTCTCTATTCTCTATTCTCTATCGCTCTCAATATCATCATCATTGCTTCACCCTCGTCCCTTCTTCATCCTACTCATCCTATCCTTCTTCTCCTATCCGTAATCGACCATCGCATTGATCGCTCGCCTCTTGCATCGGTATTGCACTTTCTTTGCTCGGATATCGGTCTCGGATCCGACATGACGAGCGTCGTTCTAGATTTCATCTAGGGTTCCAGATGTCCTCGTCCATAATGCATAGTATCTTGCCGTCCATGCGTCTCGTTTTTGTTCGTTTGGACACGGAGGTCTGGTGGGGAGTGTAGTTGTGTGATTTGTGTGAGTTGTTTGTTGTGTGTTGTTTGTTGTGTGTGCATGATTGGTGTGATGGTAAGAATGGTATAATTGTGTAAGTGTGTTGTTTGTGTGTTTGTGTGTTGTTTGTAGTGTGTGAATGTGTGTGTGTTTGTATGGTATGTGTAGTGTGTGTTTGTTTTTTGTTGGCGTGTGTTTGTTGGCAAGTATGTGTTGTTTGTGTGTTTGTGGTTGGCGATGTGGTCTCCTATAGCTCAGTTGGTAGAGCGTGTGGCTGTTAACCACAAGGTCGCTGGTTCAAACCCAGCTGGGAGAGTTCCTTCTTCTTTCCTTCCTTTCCTCTCTTCCTCTTTCTTTCCACCGATCCACTTGCCACTTTTATTCTTTCCTTTTGCTGCTCCTTACATACTCGACAATCTACACAATCCATTCTCTATTCTCTATTCTCTATCGCTCTCAATATCATCATCATTGCTTCACCCTCGTCCCTTCTTCATCCTACTCATCCTATCCTTCTTCTCCTATCCGTAATTGACCATCGCATTGATCGCTCGCCTCTTGCATCGGTATTGCACTTTCTTTGCTCGGATATCGGTCTCGGATCCGACATGACGAGCGTCGTTCTAGATTTCATCTAGGGTTCCAGATGTCCTCGTCCATAATGCATAGTATCTTGCCGTCCATGCGTCTCGTTTTTGTTCGTTTGGACACGGAGGTCTGGTGGGGAGTGTAGTTGTGTGATTTGTGTGAGTTGTTTGTTGTGTGTTGTTTGTTGTGTGTGCATGATTGGTGTGATGGTAAGAATGGTATAATTGTGTAAGTGTGTTGTTTGTGTGTTTGTGTGTTGTTTGTAGTGTGTGAATGTGTGTGTGTTTGTATGGTATGTGTAGTGTGTGTTTGTTTTTTGTTGGCGTGTGTTTGTTGGCAAGTATGTGTTGTTTGTGTGTTTGTGGTTGGCGATGTGGTCTCCTATAGCTCAGTTGGTAGAGCGTGTGGCTGTTAACCACAAGGTCGCTGGTTCAAACCCAGCTGGGAGAGTTCCTTCTTCTTTCCTTCCTTTCCTCTCTTCCTCTTTCTTTCCACCGATCCACTTGCCACTTTTATTCTTTCCTTTTGCTGCTCCTTACATACTCGACAATCTACACAATCCATTCTCTATTCTCTATTCTCTATCGCTCTCAATATCATCATCATTGCTTCACCCTCGTCCCTTCTTCATCCTACTCATCCTATCCTTCTTCTCCTATCCGTAATTGACCATCGCATTGATCGCTCGCCTCTTGCATCGGTATTGCACTTTCTTTGCTCGGATATCGGTCTCGGATCCGACATGACGAGCGTCGTTCTAGATTTCATCTAGGGTTCCAGATGTCCTCGTCCATAATGCATAGTATCTTGCCGTCCATGCGTCTCGTTTTTGTTCGTTTGGACACGGAGGTCTGGTGGGGAGTGTAGTTGTGTGATTTGTGTGAGTTGTTTGTTGTGTGTTGTTTGTTGTGTGTGCATGATTGGTGTGATGGTAAGAATGGTATAATTGTGTAAGTGTGTTGTTTGTAGTGTGTGAATGTGTGTGTGTTTGTATGGTATGTGTAGTGTGTGTTTGTTTTTTGTTGGCGTGTGTTTGTTGGCAAGTATGTGTTGTTTGTGTGTTTGTGGTTGGTGATGTGGTCTCCTATAGCTCAGTTGGTAGAGCGTGTGGCTGTTAACCACAAGGTCGCTGGTTCAAACCCAGCTGGGAGAGTTCCTTCTTCTTTCCTTCCTTTCCTCTCTTCCTCTTTCTTTCCACCGATCCACTTGCCACTTTTATTCTTTCCTTTTGCTGCTCCTTACATACTCGACAATCTACACAATCCATTCTCTATTCTCTATTCTCTATCGCTCTCAATATCATCATCATTGCTTCACCCTCGTCCCTTCTTCATCCTACTCATCCTATCCTTCTTCTCCTATCCGTAATTGACCATCGCATTGATCGCTCGCCTCTTGCATCGGTATTGCACTTTCTTTGCTCGGATATCGGTCTCGGATCCGACATGACGAGCGTCGTTCCACCCCACAGGTCCTGCCAAGGGATTTGCTGCTGCGCTGAAGAAGCGCGCAACCGGCATCCCGATTAACTAGTTTCGCACGAGCGTTACGTGTTCTTGATGCTATCATCGCTTCGAACAAGCTCGCTTGATGACCAAGTTGAAGCTTGATGACAATGAGATGGACATTCGACTGGAAGAGAATCCGAGCGCAAAGGAGAGAAAGGAGACCAAAGAGATCCGTGCCAGTCCTATATCGGGACACCCTCTTCCGGGATAGTCGGTTTTCCTTTCAACCTTGTCTAGCATGAGATCGTTTTTTTGGGAGTGGTTGGTTGAGTTGAATCGTCGAGGTTCGCGAGACATCATGGCCGAGGAGTTGAACAAGCATGCACGGATGGAGCTAGCAGTATCGGGAGTTCAGTCGAAGGTAATGTCGATTCGGAAAGCGGCATCAGCATACGATGTCAAGCGTAGCTCATTGCATCGTCGAACGAGTGGGCACGTAGATATTGGAGCTAAGCGTGGCCCTGTACCGATCCTCACAGAAGGCAAAGTCCAAAAAATTCTCGATGCAGTAGAAGATCGTACTGCACGCGGTCAGTGCTTTACAACAGAGGAACTAGGGATGTTTGTGCGCCTTGTGGTTGAGCAAAGTCCATACAATTGTGAAGTTCCAGTCAACTTTCCGTCGGCGAGTTGGGTTGCCAAGTTTATCCAAAAACATCGTAAAGTGTTCGGCCGACGCAAAGCACAGAGCTTAGAGACATGCCGTGCCGCTGCTGCAACTGAGGAGAATGTGCGGTCTCGTTTCACCAATATACAACAAGCAATATCGAATTGTGGCGATCTACCGCCCTCACGTATCTGGAACCTTGATGAGAGGGGTATGTGTGGCCAAGGCTCTCGAAATAAAAAGGTAGTACTTTCAACCAAAGGAAAATGAGCTAATATGCAGCAGTCAACGAGTAGAGAGAATGTCAGTGCTTTGGTTTGCTGTAATGCTGCTGATGACTATCTTCCTCCCTTCTTCATTCTACCAGGAAAGAACGTGAGCAAAGACCACATTAAGGGTTCTCTGTTTGCAGCAAGTCCTAGTTCATTTCTTGTCACCAAATTATTCATACAGGATTTCAAAAGGTTTGTCAAAGTGACTCCACCAGAAAGACCAGTGTTAGTTGTCATGGATGGCTACAAGGCCCACTTTTCTTGTGCTGCACTGAAATATGCTCGCGTGAACGGCATTATTCTGTATGCTATACACACTCATGCCTCACATTTTCTCCAACCTCTAGACGTGTCAGTGTTCAATAATTTCAAAAGAGAGCTAGATAACGAAATTGAATCGTTCACCAGGTCGGAAAAGTGCAGGTTGACAAAACCAACATTATTCGCGTTGCATCGAAAGCAATGGAGACAGCATTCACACGTGCACACATTGTGCATGGTTTTGAAACTACCGAGATATGCAAACTAGACGTCGATAAAATGTTGGCTGGCATAATCGGTAACAAACCAGCTCAAACGCGAGAAACGATCATATTAAGCCCTACTGTGGAAAAAAGTGAGTGAGATCAGCGCAAGATTCGTCGTATGGGGGATGATGTTGATCGTGTGCGGACCACTTCATTGGATCTAGAGGAGCTCTAGGGAAATCTGATAGAAGCCCAGAGCATCACTTTGTACATGGTGGAACTGTGATGACTGAGGACACGATCATAGCAATTGTCGAGAAAAAGGAGTAGGAAAAGTAGAAAGGCTTGCGGCCAAGTCAGCTAGGGCCGAATAGAAGAAAGAGCTTCAAGCAGCCCGTGCAATGACAAAAAGCGAAGGACGAAGCGTTGAAGGAATCTAAGCGGGTCGCCCGCGAAGCTGCAAAAGTTGAAAGCTGCCGAGGATAAAGCATTGCTGAATTTGGACAAAGAACGTATAGGTAACGGTATGAAGGGACTGGGAAAGACTTTGGCTCGCTCAGCCGGCAGAAAGCGAGCCGTTTCGGCCAATGCGGAGCAATCCAGACACCATTCTGCCAAGGACGCCATGCTATTGCCGCCCAGTGCCCCATCGATTGTAAACGACTTGGCAGACTCCTCCACAATGGGCCTGGCAGCCTTTGCGCTGCCGGCGGACCTCCCTATTCGCCAACAGAGCTCAGACATGCCCATGACTTTTCCGACACAGGTGAGTTGAAGTACACATCTGGTGATCCCCATAGTGAAACGCTACATAGCGTGATACTCTGAGACTGCCCCGAAACTCTACATGGGTTTTGTTGACCATTTTCAAGGCAGAGGCATGATGTCAACACAACATCTCAGCGCAATCTAAAAATGTGTACGAACTACATTTTCTCTCTTCTTTCCGTTGATACCGCATTCGCTTGCATTTGACCACGGGAAGTCGGTCATCGGTTGACAACCAAAAAGTGTCCCGGAACCGTACTGGCACGGATAGCTTACTCCAAAACCTGAAACTGGCCGACATGAAAATCGCCTCAAGCTCAACAGGAACGTTCTGCGCTGTACAAACAGTCGATGCAAGGCCAACATTTGGAACCGGGATGTAATTGCAGCCAGAAATATGCTGGAGTAGCTGCGAACAGGATTGGATGGCAAGCATGGACCGCGAAGGATGGGTGCATTCCGGTGATGTGTACTGGCTTAGGAATGTCGTGGGAGGAAACAAACGGGTAGCCTTCACACGCAAACATAGCCAATTTCCTAGCGAGCTAGTAGGAGCACCACATGTAACTGTTAATTGCGCAATGAAAGCCTGTGCACGCATTCAACAATCCAGCGGCACTGCTGCAGTCCTGTTTTTTGGCCAGATCCTGCACCGCACCGAGTTACGGAGCCAGGGCTCGTAGTGGGATGAGAACCCATCCATAGAGCCAAACGACCGCGTGGAGGAGACCAGCGAGTGCTCCGCAGCTCCGATTTGAAGGTCTCCACTCATCGGGCGCCTTGCAGGAGGGCCACGACCTCCTTGACACTTGCACGTGACGAGATGGAAGATGTGGATGGCAAAAGCAATGGAATGGATTGAATCGACGACGACCTACATGAAAGGCGAGAGCCAGTCACTGGCACGACCAAACAGAGGAAAGAGGACAGCGAAATATGTATACCGGCAGAACAACGCGCGGCCGGCCACACCGACCGACCTGGTGGTCCTATTCTCTTCAACAGCACTCGAGAGCGCCATCCACTACTTGCGCGGGGGCGTCGCGGGGCGCTGCGCACCGAGACCATTGTACGCGTAGCGCTGCTTCTTCTCGGCGGGCTTGAGGATCTGGAACGAGCACATGAGCGTCTCGTCGACCGACATCATGGCGCCGGCATTGTCAAACTCGCCGCAGTAGTTGGGCGCCGAGAAGAGCGTCACCAGCTGGCGCTTGGCAAAGAACTCGTAGCCGTCCTCGACGACCTGGTGCGCTCGGCAGATGAGGTCGAGATCGTGCCGCTTGAGGAACTGACTGACAATGTCGGGGCCGAACGTGAACGACACGCCGCGGTCATTCTCACCCCAGCCCATAATGTCCTTGTCGGGGTCCGACCACAGCAGGTCGCAGAGCAGGCCCGTGTCAGGCACGTCGGTCGGGCGCACAAAGCGCTTGATCTGCTCCATCTGGCTCAGCTCCGGCGACAGTCCGCCGTGCATGCAGAAGATCTTCTCGTCCACGATGGCGGCCACCGGCAGGCAGTTGAAGCAGTCCGTGAACGTCTTCCACAGCTTGATGTTGTATCGGCGCTTGCCTGCAAGTGCGCGTACGTGCATTGGTCAGTGACAACCCTAACGGCAGTACAGTGCGGGGGGAGGAAGCCCGCGGGACGCACACTCGTCGTAGAATCCGTAGATGCGGTTGATGGACGCGCACTCATGGTTGCCGCGCAGGATGAAAAAGTTCTCTGGGTACTTGATCTTGTACGCCAGCAGCAGGCAGATGGTCTCGAGGCTCTGCTTGCCGCGGTCCACGTAGTCTCTGCGCCGAGTCGCCGCGTGAGCCCTCCCAGCACGCACCAGCCACCTCCACCTCCAAAAAAAAAAAAAAAAGCAGCACTCACCCCAGGAACAGGTAGTTGGCGTCGGGGGGAAAGCCGCCGTACTCAAACAGGCGCAGCAGGTCGTAGTACTGCCCGTGGATGTCGCCGCAGATCTTGATGGGCGCCTCCAGCTCCACCAGAATCGGCTGCGAGAGAAACACCTCGCGCGCGTGCAGGCACAGCCCGCGGATCTCCGTCTCCGTGAGGTTCACCTGCTTGCCTGGGCGCGCGCCTCGCACGCTCAGGAGCTTCTCGATGACGCCGTCGACGTCAATAGGCTCGAGCGCGGCCGCCATGGCGTCGTGGGGAGGAAGGAAGGGAGGGGGACGGCGAAGCGCGGGAAGCCAGCGAGGGGGCCGCCTCCGCTGACTTTCCAGGTGTGGGCCGCGTTTTCTTCCGACACCAGTTGTTCCGCGAGGGACGGCGAGGGACGCGTTCGGGACCGTCCCCAACGAAGGCGACGCGCAACCTTCGCGCGACACGCGGACGCCCTGCTCTGCGGCGAGCCGAGCCGAAAAACCAAAACACAAAACGCGGCCGGCGGCTCCCACAGCCAAGCGCGAGCCGCGAGAATTCGGCGCCGCGACGGCCGGCGGACGCGCGCGCACGGACAGCCGGCCGGCGATCGACATGTCGGGCCCGCCCTCGCTGCAGATGGACGCCAAGGAGCGCGCGCGCAGGAAGGCCGAGTACTACGGTGGGGAAAAACAGCAAAAAAACACGAAAAAAAAGAGAAAAAAACAAAATAAAATGGAGCTCACAATGTGGATCTCGCGAACGCAGAGCTGCTCGAGGAAAGCGAGGCGCTGCACGACATACTGAACGAGCATGGGGGACTCGTGCTCGCGCGCGTCGGCAGCCACCCGCCGTGGCCAGCGAGGGTACGACAAAATGGGAAATCTCGAGATTCCTGCAGGATGACTGGTCGGGACCTTCCCCCGTACTAACAACCCCGCGCCGTCGCGCTCTTCCCCCCTATGCAGTTCAGCGAGCCCGGAGAGTTCGCCAAGATGTCGCGGTACCGCACCAAGAGAGGACAGGTCTGCGTCTACTTCTTTGGCTCCAGGAACTTGTACGTGGCGACCCAGCAGGCAGCATTTTGGTAAAGTCAACTTTACTGACATCTCGTGCTGCAGCGGGTGGGTGCCAAAGTCGGCTATCCTGCCCTTCTCCGAGACCATCAGCACGTTCAAAATATCCAAGCGTCATAGTCTACCCATGATCCAGGCAGCCATGAACGAAGCCACGGCGATCCTATACGCGATGAATGACTCAACCAAGCGTTTCTACGACCGCATGTACGGGGACCACCGCTAGCAAAGACAAACATCCAACAGACTAACCAACACGTGTGTGTTTCCCAGTATGGAAAAACGCAACGGAGAAATGGACCTACCGTGCGAGATTTGCAATCGAGTCGACGACCACTACTCGATGCTAATCCTATGCGATGGCAAGGACTGCAAGCGAGAGTATCACATGAATTGCTTGAGCCCACCTTTGCTCGCAGTTCCGCCCGGAGACTGGTTTTGTCCAGAATGCCTGTCCAGGAAAGACTCGGACGAGGTAGAGACACTACCCAGCGAAAACCGTGAAGCTTTAATTGAAGCGCAAGCATCCAAGTCAGCGCTCCCGGCACTTAGGGGTACTCACCCAAGGAAGCAGAAAAAGGAGAAGCACAAACGCAAACTACACAAGCGGCGTCTATCATCGACTTCTCCGGACCCTGAAACTCGTGAGTCAACTTTAGCCCCGCCCAAGAAGTCGCGAGGATACCGATCGTCATCAAGAGAGTCTTCGCCGGTATCCAGAACAGCCGACCGCACGCCTCCCAAAAAGCTGTCAAGTAAATCGCTGAACACACCGACTAACGGCAGTGAGAGCGCTGGCAGCGGAAGTGGAAAGCGGCCACCACAAATTGAGATCCCGAAATCGCGAGCCCAAACCACCCCTGAGGGTGACAACGGATCAGCAGACGAAGGAGCGCAGTCCGAGGAGCGATGCCTGATCTGTGGTTATGGGGGAGAGCTTGTGGTGTGCGAGTTTCAGGGGTGCACCAAGGTGTACCACCAGTTTTGTCTTGGGTCGTTCCCTTATCCAAAAGACGAAGAGACCGTGTGGTATTGCCCTCGGCATACGTGCTCGTTCACAGGTAATAAAGAGCGCGTCGGCGAAGCACTGGAGTTTACATCGCCCAAACGACCGGCGTCCAAGAATCTTCTTTGGAAGTGCAATCATTGCCCGCTTGCGGTTTCCGATGAGGTTATGCCCAATGTAAGACGCATTCGACGTTCTGACCACTCACTCAACTTGGAAAACAAACTAACCCTTGTGCTTGTAGTTTCCCCAATTCCAACTTCTCACCAAGAAACAGCGCCGATTTATTTGCCCGCATTGCATCTCAAGTGCGCCGTTGAAAGTTCACTTGGGCAAGTTGCTGGAGAAGATCTGGTCTACGATGGCAACTAATCGCCAAGGAGTCCCATTTTCTGGTCCATTATTATGCGGATTGGAGCGCGCGGATGATCACCCGAAGAAGTCGAAAAAGGACGAGATCGACCTGTTCAAGGTGCTTGCAAAAATCCGTCGGCTCGAGTACAGTGAGTCGAGTGAGTTTGTGGCAGATATTCAACAGATTGTCGACGATGCTATCGAACTGGTTGCGGGTCGTTCCGAGCCGCTCGTCGAAGCGGCACGGACGATGAAAATTATCTGCGACGAGCAATTGGAGATCCATCGTGAGAAGATTAAGTCCCTCGACAGCAGGCTGTGGCGCCAGAAAAATAATGAAAAGGCAGGGACTCCCAAAAACGACGCGTCATCTAGCTCCAAGGATGAGTCGAAGTGGGAGCTTCGGTGGCGTCAAGAATGTGGACCATTTGAGGACAAGTACTACCCGCGGTTAGATTCGCGCTCTTTGGAGGAATGGAATGCGCATGTGACGGCGGCTCCAATCTACATCACCAGTGTTGGAATGGATGATCCAGATGCTGACAGCGAAAGCGAGGACACCATGGAAGACGACAGTGATAGTGTACACCGCGGGCGTGTTGGGAACGATGCCGATGCATCTTCTCGATCGGCATCGAGTGACTCAAGAAGTCTCTCGTTCCCTGGATTATCATTGTCCGAGGGGACGGATGTTGTTATAGCTCTTGGGGAGTTATCAAGAGGAAGCGGCGGTCTTCATGCGCGTAGGCTCGGGACGGAGCAGGCAGTAAACGGTCTCGAAGGGACCGATGGTCGCGATCTCTTTTTGTCCCCCTCGTCGAGCGAAATGCAGCAAATGTTCGACCAGCAGTCGAGTTTGTTGCGAAATGCGCTTGAGGCGCATGCTGTTCTCCAGCGTTCATGGCTCATCAGCCAGCAGCAGCTCCTTGGTCTCGGAGACGGAAGCAGCAGCGGGTTTTCTGTTGGCGAAGGGCGGCTTGCTGCAGAGCTTCGCATGGCGAACAATGTAGGTGGCATGGGATGATTGTTGACTCTATCTACTTCTAACTGTTGACGCAAAACGTAGAATCTGCGCCAGCGTCTACGCATCAAAGACCGACTTGTGGATCAACTGACATCCGATCACATGAGCCTCCGCACGGAGATGGAAGCGCTCCAACGGAAACTCGCAGACGCTCAAGTAAGTTAACGGCAAATCCTGACAGTTTTACTGGTCATTGAGAACTCAAATGCATTTTCTGTACCAGTCGCGAGTCCAGGAGCTAGAAGGGAAGCTGGTCGACACCTCGAAGACGACCAGTGGTTCGCTCGCAGAGAATGGTAGCCGTGACTCCATACCGGAGGCAGACAACGCCAACACGGCCGAGTCTGAGCGCTCGGTTACCTCGCAGTAAGACGCTTGAGGACTTGGCGATCGATTGTTGGGAAAGAAACACGTGGATCCATTTCATACCATGCACGCTTGAAAGTACACATGACGCATTTTCGTGAAGAGAGGGATTCTACTGTTATTGAAGGTTTTTGGCGGTATGGTGGCGTGGACGCAGTTTGCCGAACACTAGAGTGTATCCTCGAATCGGAAAACGATGTCGTGGTCCTGAGCTGACGAGATGGTCACGTTCCACATGTCACTCGAGTAGATGCTTGGTTCTGTCAGCGGATAAAGCAGGCGCGAGAATAGGTAAATACCAATCAAGTACGCGCCGAGGATGACTGGGCGAAACGAACAGTTAGCTGACTACCACAATGTAAAAGCGCGAGCCCAAATGCCTCACCTTTCCGAAACGGATGCAGCGAATTTTCAGGGCTGAAAAAAGTCAGGTCCGGGAACCCCATAATGTTGCAAAAGACGTGCACGATAAAGATGGACACGAAATGACCTAAGCACGATAACAGGTTGTTTAGTCACGTCAGGAGCGCTACGGATGTAGTGAGCATGTGCATACCGCTTCGAAGAAAGAGGAAGCTTGCATATGCGCCGAAAATCGAGGTATACAGGAGCTGGAAGGCTGAGAATGGCACACCACGCTGTTAAACACACTGAATAAAAACGCTGCACACACAAGCCCCTGCGTACCGACTGTCAGGGCGGCGTCCCTGCGCGATCGTCCATGACGCACGTACTCCATGAAGTGATGGAGGTGAGCTGGTGACGCAATGCCTGTCAGTGAACGACCTCCATCCCGACAAATATGACAGACCACTCACCCACGCCAAACATGAGCGGGCTGCCCAGCACGATCTGCTTGACCGAGAACCTAGCGCAGATGAGAAGCGGGAGCATGCAGCTCCGGAACACGAACTCCTCAGTCAGCGGACCCTGTTCACGACCGGCGCGTCAGTGTTGCCAGTCACAGCACACACAACACACTCGCAAAGCAGCTCACCAAAATGTAGGTGCGCAGCGATGGGAGCTGGTCGTGCGAGATGGAGTAGTAGAGGGCCGAGTTTTTGATGGCGAACCACAGTCCGTTCGAGTGGAACTGCTTGGACACGTTGAGCAGGCGCAGACCGTTGCCCAGCAGCGAGCCCGTGAACAGGATGGCCGTGAGCAGCAGCGGCACCACGAGCGCTGGCACGAGTCCCTCCCACCGGATGCCGAGCCACTCTGCGAACGACATGCTGGCGTCGTCCTGCTCGGTCGGCAAGCAAACACGAGGTCAGCATCCCGTCAAGCGGCAGCCCACACCCCGAGCCAGCGCGCACGTGTTCGTAGAAGATGGCGAGCAGGAACGGGCACATGGCGCAGAAGATGCAGATGAGCAGGAAGCGCGCGAGGATCTGGGAGCGAGCAGAGCGCCGGTCAGCGCCACGAGAGAGCGGTCAGCTTGGCCCGTCGCGGGCGGGACGCACGTGGGTCGGGTGGTCGCGCGGCAGGCGGCGGATGGAGTGCGGCAGCGTGTAGAGCACGCCCACGTAGGCCGCGGCCATGGCGGAGCAGGCCACGGCGGCCGTGGCGGCCGTCACGGCGAAGCGCATCTTCCCCCGAGGTGACGCGGGGCGGAATGCGAGCTTCATCGCGGCGCGCGGGTTGGCTCGCTCGGATTGGCTGGAAATGGGAGGGGGTTTCCCCTTCCATTAGGAGACTGTATGTCGTTAAAAAAAGGGGTATTTCAGGAGATAGATGAGAAAAAAAACCATGACGAGGTCGCTATCGCAAGGGGACGGCTGCTAGCGTGGCGCGAAGTGGCACGCGCCCATTGGCCAAAAGGCGGCCGGCGCGCGTTCCACCCGATCGCCGAGGCAGGCAGTTAGTTGACAGGCAACATGGCGGACGACGAGCGCATGCGGGACGAGGAGGCCGAGATCGAGCTCATCGCGCCCGACGAGGTGGCGCAGGAGTTCGAGCTGGGCGAGGCGCCCCAGGGTGCGTTTGCGAGGGAGGCGAGAGGCGAAAGGCGCGCGGCTAACGAGCCCAACTGGCCGCAGATGAGGAGGACGAGGCCATGGAGGACGACGACGAGGGCAAGATCTCGGCCGAGGACTCGGGCGTGCGCGACGACGCAGAGCTCGTGTTCGTCAAGCACGCGGGCCCCGTGTACTCGATCCGCGTCAACCCGCTGGACCCGCGCGTGGTCGTCACGGGCGGCGGAGACGACGTCGCCGTCATCTGGAACAGAGAGGACGGCGCCGTGCTGCACACGCTGCGCGGACACACGGACTCGGTCGTCTCGGTCGACTTCAGCTTCGACGGCAAGTACGCGGCCACGGGCGGCTACGACGGCGTCGTCAAGATCTGGGATGTGGCCTCCGGAGCGCTCGTGCAGAGCCTCGAGGGACCCTCGCAGGAGGTCGAGTGGGTCTGCTGGCACAAGAAGGGCAACGTCGTGCTCGCAGGCTCGGGCGACGGCACTGTCTGGATGTGGCTCGCTACCACAGGAGAGTGCATGCACGTCTTTGCGGGCCACGAGGACGGCGTCACGTGCGGGTCCTTCACCGGCTCCGGCAAGGTGCGTTCGCCCACTGCAACTCCGTTGGAGTTGGCGCTAATCCCTGCTGCTCTTCGCCTCTCAGATGATCGTCACGGGAAGCACGGACGGCACTGTCCGTGTCTGGAACCCAAAGTCTGGAGAGTGCACGCACGTCTTCCGCGGGTGCGTTTGTCTAGTTGCTGCCGATACCGATTGCAATCCCTGATGTGCCTCTCTTCTTGTCAGACATGACTTCCACGAGGGACCCATCACGTTCCTCGCGTGTCATCCCAGTGTAAGATACCTCGCTGCATCAAACACTTCTTAGATTCCAACAATACTGATGATTCCTGTGCCCGCACAGCAACCTCTCCTGATCAGCGGCTCGCAGGATGGCACTGCCCGCCTTCTGCAAATTCAGAACAAGCGAGTACTCGCCACGCTGTCGCATGATGGCACTGAGTCAACCGCAGGAACTGTGAACGAGAACACCCAGGCGACCGAGAACTCTGTTGAATGGTTGGTCTGCATTAGAAGTTGATTTGGCTCGGTTAGACTTGCTAATCTCGTTTTCGTGCACCAAACAGCGGTGGCTTCTGCAACACGATGAACTGGGCTGCCACGGGCTGCCTCGGTGGCACCTTACGCATCTGGGACCTCTCTACTTACCAGGTTTGTTGATCTTGAATGAGTGCTGCACATCAAACATCGAGATGTGATTCTAACCTGCATTTGCAGTGCCGCCACGTCTGCCGTCACCCGGCCGGTGTGATCAAGCTTCTCTGGCACCCGAGCCAGCCGATCATCTACTCGTGCACAGTTGAGGGTCTAGTTTACGTTTGGGATGCGCGGAACGGGGCTCTCCTGAAGACGCTGGCTGGCCACACGGATATGGTGCTCGATATGACTTTCGTGCCTGGCACTGACGCTGCTAACCCGATGGGCCTGCTGACGGCGTGCGACGACGAGTCCGTTCGGCTTTTCGCAGTGCAGAACGCGTAGACTGTAGGGAAGCAAGTTTGTTTTGCGAATACAACGTTGATCGGCGAAAATCGCCAGCAATGCATTTCCAATTCGAAGCAAACGACAACATGCACGCGGTTGGTTGGGACTCGACATGAATTCTGAAAGTGGGCTACGTGGAAAGTCTCTACCATGCATTGTGGTACAATCAGCTCGCTCGTGCTCGCAGGCGGCCTATGCTTCATACAATCTGCGGATCAGACACGATAGAACGAGGGGTGGTCAGTCGCTGAGCAGCTAGGTACCGTGGCGAGCAAGTTCCAACACGTACACTTCGTTCTGGAAACTGGATCCGCTGGCGGCCGCGTCCGCATGGGACTGGTACTTGAGGGTCTCATTCTTGCCGAGGTCGACGAGCGCCTGGCGGAATCCGCGGCCGATGGCCTTCTGCAGGTCGGGTCTGTCGGCCGACGCGCTCCAGATGGCGATGCGGTCCTGCGCTTTCCGCACCGACACGACGGCTCCGCAAACGTCGTTGTCGTCCTCTAGCGTCTCTCCGATGAGCGACAGCATGACGTACAGCCAGCACTCATCCAGGCGCGCCTTTCTGCTTCGCGCGTTGGTGAAGATCCACTTGCCGCCCTTGGCGTTTACGGGGTCCTCCCACATGGGGCGCACGCCCTCCTTGAAGAGGTGGTAGTTGCTGCCGACCGATAGCTTGGTGGGCGTCAGGATGTTGTTGTAGAGGCACCAGAAGTCCTCGACCGTGCTGAACGCGTACACGCTCTTGAGGTTGTCCTCCCACGACTCGCTCGACTGGCGCTTCTTCGGGTTGTCGTACCACAGCACCCAGCGGTGCTGCAGCGGGTGCTGCGCGCGCCATCCTTCCCGTCAGCCCATCTGATAGCCGCCACCCCCCTGTCCGCGGCCCACGCACCTTGGTCTGCACCTCCTGCACGGCCGGCGGCAGCGCCAGCGCGTCCTGCGGCTGCTGCTCGGGCGTCGGCGTCGGCGTCTGCTGCTCCATCGCTGGTCGCTTGCGTTATGAGTGGCGCGGCGTCCTCGCTCCCCAAGTGGCAACGGAGACCACCCCCAACGCGCAACCACAGGGGTGGGTCGGTCGGTCGGTCGGGGAAAGGATGCGATGGAGTTAGAATTTGTATGGGTGGACGCGACGCTTCGCGGTCGGTCGGGTGGATGGGGTGGACGGGGGACGGGACGTCACGAGCGGACTTGCAGGCTGTCATGGGGGAGCGATTCGAGGACAAGTACTTGGCGCTGAGGGAGGAGAACACGGCGCTCAAGAAGAAGAAGAATGAGCAGGAGGCCACCATCAAGCGGTAACGCACGCATCCTTCGCATCTGACGGCCGAGAGAGCTGATTGGGTGGACGCACAAACAGCATGTACACCAAGCTGGCCATGATCGAGGAGGCGCTCAAGAAGAAGCGGCAGGCCGACGACAAGAAGACGGATGCCAACGCAGCTTCGAGCAACCAGAACGACGCGGGTAACGCGATCCTAGCCTTCACTCATCCATATCCAAAGGGTTGACTTTGGATGCAATCGCTTCCACAGAGGCGGACGGGAGCAGGGATGCGGTGATTCCAGTTCGACGAGACATTGACACAGAGAAGTTTATACAGGTGCTTCGCAGCGAGAACGCTGCGCTGCGGAAGAAAAACCAAGCGCTTGTAGAGAAGAATCGATGGCTGCAGGAGAAACTGACGCAGGGGCGTCCAGGAAAACCATTGACAGCCTCCACAGGACCAACTAAGGGAACCAAAACACTTAAACCAAAGCAAAAAGCTGCGGAATCGAACACGACAAGCCGAGCAAAATTGGCTGAATCGTTCCAAGGAGCAACTATTGAAGAGCAGGTCCAGGACGCACGAAAGCTACATCGCGAGGTGTTTTCAGGGAAGCTAGAAACGGCACTCAAGTCGCGCCTCGTGCTGGCAGAAAAACAATTAGTTAAACTTCAGAAAGAGAACGAACAACTTCGTGCCCAATTTCATGGCGAAAAAAATGGGAGAAACAACAACGACAGTGAAGAGTCTAGTGATGAAATCGAAAACGGAGTAGAAAAGCCTGGTTTTATCAAGCTCCCGATAGTTGAGGTCGACCATATGAAACGCGAGGTTCGCGAACGACAGGCACAGCTTGCCATTCTAAATGCGCGCTACGAAAACTTGGAGGCGAATGCGCTTGCAGAGAGAGAAATCCAAGAGAAGACGCTGGAGCAAATGGAACAGATGAACCGCCAAATCCACAAGCTGCGAACCCAGCTCCAAGACGTTCAAATCGAAAACGAGGAACTCGAGACTAGAGCAAGCAAGAATGGTGAGCTCCTGAAAGAGGTAGAGCTGCTGCGTGACCAGAACCATCGACTCGAGACGCGTATGACTGCTCTGTGCGAGAGCCCTTTCATAAACGACGCATTTCAGCGCAAAGAGCGGATTGACAGGCTCTTTGACCTCGAAAAGCTCACTCAACAGCAAAAAGAGACCATTACACGAATGACTGACGAGAATCACAAGCTACAGCAGCTCGTGAAAGAGCTCCAAGGCAATGTGAAGCAGATGAAGCAATCCAAAGATGGAGTAGAAGCCGAGTTACAGCGAGTGAAGCACCTATTGACCGAGGAGCGAAACACCAAGAGTAACGCACCGGTGCAAGTAATCACTCCGCGTCAGCCTGTTGCAGTTGCACCAGCAAAGCCTGCCGAGCCAATTGTCGTGACAATACCATCACGACAGCCTGATCGTCGCGATGCGTCGTCGTCACCACTACACAGTGCGCAGCCAGATAAGAAGACAGATTCGCTTCCAGTCACACACGGGTAAGTGCACGACGTGTGGTGAGCTCGTACCTGTATGCAATTTCATTAACACTATGCTTGACCCAGAGCTTCAGTTGTTGTTGCCCGAAAGTACGAAGACCTTTTGACACCCCTCACAAGCTTACTAGACCCGACTTGTGAAGGGGTGAAGGATGTGAAGCACCTTCGAAATCGAGTTCACATGCTGCAGATTGCGCATCTTAAATCGATCCAAGAGCTGGAGCGCTGCGAAAAGATGCTGCAGGCACAAACGGATATCAATCGTGAGTTATCCCTCGAGATCGAGCAGCTCACTACGCAAAAAGTGGCGGCGTCGAATGCACTTCAGAAGCGTCTTCGTGATATTGAGCTTCTTTGTGAAGAGCGACAGCAGCGGATTGAAAGACTCGAGGCAGAAATCAGGCAGCTCAAGTATTTGCGCGGGAAGATGAATCCACTAAAGCCAGTCGACATAGAAACAGAAGCGCTTTCAAGTGAAGACGATGCCGAAAGTGACGCAATTTCAATTCCTGAGTCTCTTGCTCTTGCTGCCAGCGAATTACAGCCTGGTGATCAATTAATCGAGCTGTGGATTCGTCGTGCACAATTTGACCGCAATTTCGTTAGCGACAGTGCAAGTACATTCGTGCTTTGCGACTTCTTTGACTTTGAGTCGCAGTCGACGCCACTTATGATTGGCAATCGACCAGAATACGACTTAGTAGTGACATTCAAAGTAACGGTTGACGGTTTTTTCCTTCGATACCTTGCATCGGAGACTTTGGACCTTGAAGTGCACCAGTCTGTGCGAGGAGACTTTCGAGTCGTTGGTGTCGCTAAAATTCGTCTAGCAAAACTTCTCCAATCCAAAGGTGCTATTCGGAACACCGAGCTCCCTGTTCACAAAATCCAACCTAGTAGTAACAGAGCAAAGCTCAGTCGTATGGGAACCCTGGATGTCGCCATGCGCTTGTCCATGCCTATTTGCGATATTTGGCGACTTCACCTCCAATCATTTCCCAGTGATGTCCGGCTACTAGCAAGCGATTCAAAACCAGTAGAGATTCTTGACCCAGAAAAGGAAACTTGTTGCAACGAATCGATTGCAGAAGTTGACGAACGCAGTATGAACGAGCTTCAAGTCACTATTTTTGCATGCCGAAATCTTGTTGCTGCAGGTAAAGCATCGAAGCCATCGGCATACGCACACTACCAACTCTTAGGATTCCCTGATATCTTCACCAACATTGTTCCAGAATGCAAAGACCCTGAGTTTGATCTTGAGTGCGCCCGGCAAACATTTATCCTTGACGTCGATGCCTGTTTGCTACGGTTCTTTTACCAGGTCCAATTGTGGTTCACCGTGTTTGATGATCGGGGTACAATAACAAAGAGCTCTCAAGACAGCGGAATGATCGGTAAGTGTGGTGTCCCTCTACGTGATCTAGTGGAAGGCGAGAAAGTGAAAGGGTGGTGGCAGCTACTTGATACCAACAATTGCCCAGCTGGCGAAATTTCAGTACTCATAGAGTGGAAGAATCCGTTCCAAGTGCTTTCTGCACGATCGAAGCTTCAGAGCCGAGGAATGAATGACCGAACAGCTGATTTGCACGTACTCGATCTTGACCAACAATATACTATCCTGCAGGCGTTCTCTTCGTGTCGCAATGGAAGAGTAAACTATCGTCAGTTCTTACACTACACTGCTCCCTCTGAAGATCTTGAGCTCGTGGAAGCAAAAATCAAGGAGCGAATTGAAGCAGTTCTTGAACAGTCCACTCAAAGAGATGGAAAATCAAAGTCTATTGAAGATCTTCTTGTCCCACGATCTCAGAAAGACGAACAGCCTCAAGAAGCCGTGATCTCGCTTCAGCAGTTGGTATCTACAATGGAAAAGCTCGGGGTGACCCTAACTGAAAGTGAGGCTAGCACTCTTCACAGCTGCTTTGGTGTTTCACAAGCTGAAATTGGGTCTTCGAAACCAATCCAGAACTTCATCTCCGTGGGTTATTTTATCATGCATGCTAACCCGCAAATTAGTTGCAGAGATCGCCTACTTCGCCATAAACTTCGACACACTGTTCAAGCATTTTCGAAGCAACGACGTACATGCGACAAGCAAAAAACTTTCTTGACCCCTATCCAAGTATTTGAGCGCTTTGACGAGCAACGCTCTGGATATGTTTCTCGTGCCCAGTTTCGCAGGGCATTAGCAGTTCTCGGGTTTGAGCTTCAAAACACAGATGTAGAGTACCATAGCGTTGTGGAGACAAATTTACCAAAACAAGTGCAGAAAGACGTTAACTTACTTGAAGCAAGTCAGGAGCAAGAAGTAAAGCTTCATCTCAAAAACGTCAAAGTGCAACTAGAAGACGACAATGATATTCTGTGCGCGAAGCAACCAGCTGCTGTTGCCCACACATCAACTTCTCGCGAAATTTCATTTGTCTCACAACCGCCAGGTCTATCAGCTGCCGAAGAATTTCAGCGAAGAAAGAATGCTTTTATGGATCGCATGAAGATCATCGCCTCAGCCAGTAATAAAAGTGTCGTCTACGAGCAAATAGAAAAGAAGAGGCTGAAGGAGGTACAAGCTGAATCACAGCATTTGGTTCAAAAGTCAATAGGAACAAGTGCAATTGATGAACGCTTAACACGCTTCCACCGTCAGCAAGCAGCTGCTCGAACTCTTCAAAAGCACTTCCGTCAATACAAAAGTGGAGGCACATCAATTGAAACGAATGGCATTCTTGAGTGCGATATGCAACTGCGAAAGCTTTTCAAGGCATGGTCGTTTGACGAACTTGATGAGATGACGACGGAAGTTGCACGCCTGATTGAAACCGACATCCAAAGCGCTCGAAAATCCAAAGCTATTCCAAAAAAGCAATTCGGATTCTTCCTTTCCAAGGTACCGCGTCTAGCGGTTCCGGCGTCACTACTCCAGCAGCTCATGAACCATTTCTCTGTAAAGAAGGATTCAGATGGACATGATCTAATAGACTATCGGTCCTTACTTAAATTCATCAAAAGAACGACAACAGAGGATGTCGAAGCCGAAAGGCGACGACAACAGCCACTTTGGAGATCGCTTCAATCCATCGGAATCGATATAGCTCACGCTCTTCGCACATTTGAGCTTGTCGGTGATGTTCAGAGCTCAGGCTTTATCTCCTTCCGTAAATTTCGTGATACTATTGAGCGTCTCGGCATTCAACTTGCTCCAAAAGATCTACGGATGCTTATGGTTATGTTCGATGTCACTGGAACTGAGATTCTATATCATTCGTTGTTACTCGCACTTCAACAGCAACCTCTGATCCAAGAGCTGGTACAGACAATGGTTCGCTGTTGTAAGATTGGGATTGCTACGCTTCGAGAAAAGCTTTTCACTGCAGCTAGTAGCTCTGACAACGGTACAGTATCCCAATCTGAGCTTCACGATGCACTCATTCAATCTCAGAACGAGTTCATCCAATTCACATCACGTGATGCACACGTATTGATGAAACTAGAGTCAAGTAACTCTACACCTTCCGTGAACGATCGGATTTCCATCGACAAGCTTTGTCAACACTTGTCCAATTTCTCGAACCGAGAGAATCATGGAGTACCGTTGGAAGAGCTCAACAAGTACTCGATCGAAGCATTGCAAAGTCTTGCACGCAACTGTCGAGCGTTCTTGACAGCTCCGTATAGCAATCTGATTGGCGAATTTGAGAGGTTTGACTGGAAACAAACAGGAATTGTCTCGCTCCAAGAGTTTATCACTGTTGCTCGACTAAGCGGTTTTGCTGTCTTCTCGGATAGTCAGCTGAAAGCAATGGCAAAAGTATTCGGGACAAAGCTTCACAGTAAATTTGGGATCAACTATCGCCAATTTCTGGAATGGACGACACCAAAACCTATGCCAAGTGCCGATGAAGTCGAGGACAAGTTACGAGTCGTTGCACAAGAAAGAGCACGACAGCTACCGAGCAGGCAATTGACTGAAGTTTTAGACAAGTGGCGTGAGGTATTCGTTCATTATGGTGGCTCAGCTCCGAAAAAAGCTATCTCTCGTAGTTTGTTTCGAAAGATTTGCCGTGAAGATCTGCGGCTGTCACTATCAAACGAAGAGATGCGGTCGTTGCTGTATGCATACGACCGCAACCTTTGGGATGAGGTAGATGCTATTAGTTTTGTCCAGCTAAACTGGAAGTCACTGAAGCATCAGAGTAACAATATTGACGTCACGCGTTCAAGTCAGAACCAACACCACGAATTAGAGTCCAGTGGTAAAGAGTTGGTGGAAGAGCTGAAGATGAAGCTGCGCTCGGAGAAAATCAGTCACCAAGACTTCAATGCTGCTCTAGCACACTTTTCAAACAGCAACAATGGCGAGAATAGTTCGGTAGGAGAGGGCCAGTTTCTACTCGCGTTGCGGCAACTTGGAGCAGGTTTGGCACCCGATAAAGTGAAGTCAATCTTCCGAACGATGGCAAATGGACGAGATTCGTTGAGTCAATCAGACATATGTTTAGCCCTAGATCTGACAAGTGATCGGTCCCAACCTCAATCTTATCCACAACGAAAACAGCTCGATAGCGATAGCAGAAAGCGTCTTGTAACAGCAGTCGAAGCAGCTGCCAAATATTCGAAGCCTGCATTTCAAGCAGCCTTTACTCGGTTTCAGGAGTTCTGCGTAGTTCACAGGTTTGGTCGCGTTCCTCCTCCAAGCCTATGGCAAGAAATGCGCTCCAACGGATTCACAGATCTATTGTCTACGAAAGGTGTCGCTCTATTGACTGAGGCTTTTATTGCAGAAGCGTCTTCTTCAGAAGGAGATAGTAATTCTTCAGAGTTTGTTGTACTCAAGGGGGTTCATACATTCCTAAAAGGGTTCTTGAGATCTTCTGACTGGCAGGCTCAAGCAGACAACAACGAGTATGCGTCCCCAAAGCGAGCACAAAATCGTCCAAGCACAGTTCATCCTCTTCGAACGATCGATGATCTTTCCCAAGAATCCATTGCAATAGACACCATCGAGAAGTTAGTGAGCTGGTCCGAGTCTCAGGGGATCGATTATCGCGGCGAATTTGAACAGTACGATCGAGAGTATACAGGTTTAGTAGGAGCAATGCAGTTCAAACAGGTACTACTACGACTTGGTCTGAAGCAGTTTTCAAAGACCATGACAGCCGAAGGAATAATTGGACAGCTAGTCAGACAATATCGATCACCTGTTAACAGCGACGCAGTATCGTACACTGCGATGCTAAACCGTGTCGTAGTACCGGCAAATCACCATAATCTACTAGCGAGATGCTATCCGGCTAGTGAAGAGCTGCGACGACGGACACGACTGCGAGCAAAGTTTGCTGGAAAAATTGACCAAGGGGACGCAAGCATTTATGAAAATCTTAGTCCATGCTTCAGCCATTTCGACCGCGAGAAGAAGGGTTTTTTGACACAAGAAAACCTGCGCACGGGTTTAAGTGCTCTGCATTTCGACCTTTCGACCGGACAGCTAAATGAACTAGTATCAGTCATGTGCATTTTCCGGAACTCGGACACCAGGACGATACAGACTCTGTCAAGAATGGAATTTGACTCATTTATTGTGGATCCATATGGGTTCCGCCTCTTACATCGTCTCGCAAAGAGATTATTTGAACGAGTCAAGTCGACTAATCAGTCTCAAGAAACCAGGATCGCACTTTTGGCTCGCTCGCTGACACAGAATGATGCTCCAGGATTTGGAGGATCCGTTATGAGAGACGTCTTCTACTCTCTTCTTGGAAACGCTCTTGGACGACCTGTGCTAGAGTCAGAGCGACACTCTCTACAGCACCTTTTCGACGTTAACCGAAATGCCCGAATTGCATACAAGTTGTTTCTCAAGGTGATCTCACAATGGCGTGAGGACAATGCACCGATCTCAAAAGAAATGAGCACTCCATTGGAGCAGATCAAACAGCTGCACGACAACAAAGGGATCACTCCTCTCCCGCTCGAAGCCATTCTTTCGTCGCTGCATAACCAGCTTTCCTCGATAGACTTCAATGCTCAGATCGAGATTTTGAACGAATATATGCTTGAAAGGGATCCCGACCGGCGTGGTTTCATAAACGCGGCACAGTTTGTTCGTGTCTTCGAGCAAGTTGGCTTGTCGCTTTCAAGAGATGGACATCAAAGCGTTGCGGTGTATTTTGGACGCAAAGACCATAGCACAAGCAATAGACCTGACGATGATGAAATTGCGTACAGCGAGCTGCTTGAATCACTGATAGATGTTCACAAGCAAAAATGCACGAGTCAAACTAATCGAAAGTAGATGGCAAACATTATATTATTCCTCCTCCTCCTCTGCACCTTCAAGCTCCTTCTCCATAATTTTAACTCGGTGAAGCACTCGTGCTGCATCGGTTCGGCGCTGTTGCTGTATCAGCTTGGCTATCAACTGGCGATCTGCTGCGATACGAGAATGAAGTTTTGATGTGTACATCTCTAGTGTCAGCTTTCCCGTCTGCATCTCGATTTCAAGCAGTTGTTTTTTGAGCGCGAGCGAATCTTGGCGGTCACGCAACTCAGCTGCAGATGAACCCTTCAATGTAGGAAGCTTGGCTTCAATTTTCTCCAGCTATGTACAGCAAATCCTGTTAGCTCCCCGATATAGTGCAGATGGTACAATTTTTTTTTTTTACCTACCTCCTCGTTTATCACATCGTAGCTCACAATCAGATCCAGGTCGTGTGGGTCCAGGTTTTCCGACTGGTCGTTATCTGGCACTTCGTTGGGGGACATACTTGCTGCAATTTGAGTTACTTCTTCAGAGGCTGACACTCGCTGCTGAACGATAGAGGATTGGTGGGAAATGCTTGGTAATATCAGCAAATCTGCATTACTTGCAGACTGCAAAGGCGTAGGGTAGACTCCAATGACCAGCTCTTCCGAATGAACTTCACGGAACTCTTTATCACGCAAGGGTCTTCGCATCTGCATCGACACCTAGACAAACAAGTATAGTGCAATAAATTAGAGCCTAAACCATTAGGGATACATCATATATTCCCATCAAAGTACCTCGACATCCCCTCCGGTGGGCTTTCGATTCGAACCGACGAATGGAATATGGGCATTAATTTCGCATCGAGAGATCAGTGGAGACTGCTCAACGCAGAATGCATTAGGTACCGACAAATGTACAGCGTTTTTCGTGATATAACACGCACCAGCTCTTGATACCCTCGGGCAATAAGCTCTGGATTGCGAAACAGCGTTGCAGGACGCCACACCTCAAACACAGCTTTCTTGATCTCAAATAGTCGCAGCGTTCCTCGCGAACGTTGGAGTTTGAACTGAAATCGTTTGGCCGGACTCACCAAACCAGAACCATCTGGTTTGATTGAAAATGTGTCGGTTTGCCCTTCATGAGGAGCGCTTGAAGGAAAATTGAGGGAAAACCGAACGAACACGTCCTTTCCGACGCCTTGCGAGAAACTATTCACGGAGTTGATCGTCACAACAAACGCATCATCTGGGATGTCTCGCACCTCGTATTCAACTTGAGTTACGGAACGAGAAACAGAGAAAGTTGGAGGCGGTTGCAACGGATTTCGACGTTTCTCTCTCAATACATCGAGCTGCGAAGCGTACTCCTTTCGCTAGTGATGAAAATGGCGAAATTAGACTCGTATGGATATCTACGAGACAAATCATATCGGCGTACCTTTTTCAGCCACGCAGAGGCTGCCTCTCTGTCGTTCGCAAGGGATTCCTTCGCCAACACTGTCGCTCTGTTCCCAAATTCTACTAACAATCGCTCAAGCTCCTCAAACTTTTGGATAAAAACAGGATTCGGCTTTTGAGGATCCGCCTTTGTAGGTGTTAGAGCAGAGGGCGGCGCCGTCTCCTTCAATTGAATAAGGTGTTCGATCTGTTTAGCTCGGCGCATAGATTCCAAGGCCTCATTTATCTTCCCATCTCGCTTGAATTGTAATGCGGCACGCCGGACTCGATCAAGCTGCTGCCTCAATTCATCAATGGATGTGGCTTGAGGAGTATCTGATACGGAATGTGGTGAAGCTGTATCGACCGCAGGCGTTGGGGGCTTAGATTCTGCACGAGGAGAGGAATTTTCATCTTCGTAGTCACTTTCAAATTCGTCAATCAGTTCGTGCTCGTCGAACGACTCAACATTGTAAAGCTTGTGCGGCCGTCTTGTAGACAGCGGCTGCGGTGAATCAGAAACAGGCACTCTTTGCTCCATTGTAATCGCATTCCTCAACTCCGCTCTGCTTCCGTGTTCGGTGTCTTCTGAGTCATCCGCAAATCCAAGTTTTGCAAGTTCATCTTGAAATGACGGGTCGTTCATATCTTCTTCCGTGACTTCAATGTCCGAGTCATTATCTCCTCCATTTTGGTCTTCTGATACTGGTGCTGCATACGCATGTGCAACCGTAACAGTACTTCGTACGATAGCTGGCTCCACTATTGCCGGGCCTGCGACTGTAGTCTCACTCACGTAGGGCACTGGCGCAGCAGTTTCATTGGCAATAATTGCGCGCAGCGAGCTGCACTCAGCTTCCAGAGTCTTCATCGATCGCAGGCTGGCTAAAGCCCCCTGGATGTCACCTTTACGCTTGAGCTCGAGAGCCTGCAGTTTATGGCGACGAACTTCTGCTTCCAGTGACGCCAAACGTGCCGATGCATTTTCATCTTCTTTGTCTGCTTTCGTATCCTCGCCATGACCAAAGCTCACTAGTTGAGCCAGGAACTCAGGGTCTTGCATATCCTCGTCTGTCACATCCACATCTGGCTCGTCGTCTCCGCCCAATCCAGTGTGCGAAGAGAGCTTCACTACCTGCTCTGATGACTGGGTGACAACAACCGACGCCGTCTGTCCAGACGTCATCTGGACGACATTCCTCGCCACTGTAACCTGAGTAGAAGCTGTGGCTGGGCTCTGCTCCAGCAGCGCGGCCTCCATCTGCTTGGCCTCCCGCAGCACCTCGAGCGCCTTGGACACGTTGCCCTCCCTCTTTAGCGCCAGCGCGCGCATCTTGAGCTCCCGCACCCTCTCTGCACTCGCTCCCTCCGCGGTCCCGCTAGTCTGCTGCCCTCCAATTCCGCTCGCGTCCCCCTTTTCAATGGCCGCCGCCTCTCGCTCGTGGTTTCGCTGCGCCATCTCCACCGCCTCGCGAATTCCTCGCTGCTCTTCCTCCTCCTCCTCCTCCTCGCTCACGTCGACCTCGTCCAGGTCCACACTCGCGCTGATCTTGAGCTCCCTGAGGATCTTGGCCTCCTCGTCGTCGCTGTCCGCGTCCGCGCCGCCCACGAGCCGCAGCAGCTCGGCCGTCGGGCTGTCGGCGCCATTTCCGCCGCCTGCCGCCCCGAAAAGCCGCTGGAACTCGGCCTGCACGTCCGCGTCGCTCACCGTCTTGATACCAAACTGTCGCTGGAGCTTCGCCACGTCGTCCTCGCCCTCCGCGGCGCCCTCCGCGGCCTCGTCGGCCCCCGCCGGACGCTTGGAGCGTCGCCAGAACATGCTCGACGCTTAGTGCTGCTTTGACCTGGGGATCGAGGAGGAAACCCTCCGTTTAGTGACTAAAGACCATGATTGAGTGATTTTTTGAAATGGATACATTTTTTCTCCTCCAAGTTGAAGTCGATCGACACAGCAGTAACAGGTTGCAGGGACAGCAAGCACACCACAAGCGTTTATTTGACAGACTTATGAGCTGGACACACAGGCGTTGTTCTTCCAGACGCAGGCGTTCCCGGGGATGACGGTCTCGCATGTGAGCTTCTGGCGGAAGATGGAGCAGATGTTAATGGTCGGCGCGGGCGTCGGGGTGGGGGTGGGCGTGGCCGTCGTGGTCGGGAGCCACGGACCGTCCGGGATGGTCTCGTTAGGGTCATCAAGCGCGTCGGTCGGCACCACCGCCTTCTTGCGCATGTCGTAGATCAGCGACCGGACGTCGATGCCAGAGTTCTCGCACACGTCACCAAGCACGCCGCAGTTGTGGAGAGCGATGACTGCGTTGTCCGACGCGCCAATGACTGGCGAGCCAGACGAGCCCGTTTGCGTGTCAGCAAGGTAGCCGACACGGTGGCTACCGCACGTGCTGGTGAAGTCGACATCGGCGATCGTCGTGACGTTCCCGTCGTCCTCGACCGTGGCGATGCGCTTGGCCCAGCCCTTGGGGTGCTGCGGCAGGTAGATCTGCTCACCCTGCACCGCACCCTCAACTCGGAGTTTTAGAAAGCCGTAGTTGGTGAGGTTGGAGCTGTCAACAGGGGAGAGCTTGACCAGCGTGTAGTCGAGGCTCTCATCCGTCGTCACGAGCGTCGAAGTCGTGGCAACGATCGTACCTCGGCACCCGTTCTTGGTCTGGCACTGGTCAGAGCAGCTAGCGCTCTCGGCACCAAACTCAAAGTCCGTCATCGCCGCCGCGGTCGGGCCGTCGATACAGTGGTTGTTGGTGATCAGGTGTCCCTCGCTGCCGATGAGCCAGCCGGTGCACGAGATCGAGCCGTTCACAAACAGCCGCGCCACCGCCTGGGACTTTTCGTACGCCAGGGGAAGAGCGCTGTCATTCTGGACGCACTTGATCGGTGTGGTGTCGTCGGTTCCGCACGTCGTAGCTGTCGATGCCGAGTTGGAACTCTGTGTGATCTTGTCGATGGCGAACCCAAAGTCGCCAACAGCGATCTCCGCATCGTCGGAGCTGGCTGGCTGGTAGTCGAGCAAAACCTGGCTGCCGATGATAACGGACGAGTAGAATCCACCCGACTCGCCGAGGTCTCCGCGGCCGAGCTCCGTGTACTCGTACAGCGACGAGTTGTCGGGCGAGCGGACCGTGAGCACGTCACCTGGCGCGAGGTTGAATCGGGAGAAGTGCACCGTCAGGAAGGTCGCGCCCGTGGCTCCAATCGACTTCTGCAGCGCCACAGGCGACGCGCTCGTGTTGACCTCGAACGAGTAGCTCACTTCCCTTGCGATTACCGCCGGTGCCTGGGCGTCGACCGACGACGCGCCGACGAGCACCGCCAGTGCCAAGGCACGCAGCAGGTTTGCCATTGCAGCTGAGATTGCGAGGCTGCGGAGCAGAGAGACCGTCCTGCGCTCGAGCACAGGAATCCAAAAGTGAAGAGCTCCGCAGTACTCGCAGATCTTGGTCGCCGATCTGATGAGCTATCGTGTCACGTCAAGCAGTTATAGAGCCGGGTCAAAAGCCTTTGTTATTTTATTAAATGTTTTATTTCATGATTATAGTTTCTTGCTGTGTAGGTTAAATGTTTGCTTTTACTTCTCTATCATTTGATATCTGATTACTGACTACTTCGTCTGACTACGAGTTACTTACGCTGCCAGGTCATGTGGGCATCGACGGGCAGCTACGTTGCAAATCTGATGTTGAAGTACTCCTAGCATTGACCCCACATGATTTGTGTGCGCTCTGATAGCTCAACAATCGTGCGGGTAGCTCAACAAGCGTGCTGAGAGCTCCTAAAGACGAAGCGATTGCAACACGTCGCAGCCGTTGGCGGCTTCAACAGTTCAGTCTCAAGCGACGACTTCATGTGTGACTCTTGGCAGGAGTGGCAAGTTGGTGTCAAGCGTCTTTCGCTTCGAAGCGCTGCGATCGTCCCATAATTGCTCTCGAACTGCCGCCACACTGAACGCGAAGGCTTCGAGCGGTTTGTACGGTCCGCTGCCAACATTGGACGCCACGCTCTGAACCTTCGAGGGCGGACCAGGTGCGTCATCTACGCTTCGAGCCATTTCCTTCCGCCGTCGATGGTTCTAAGCTGTCGCTCACGAGTTCTGTCGCGGATTCCTTCGCTGTTTCCAGGGCTATCACGACGACGCGCCTGATCTTTAATTGTGGTGTTCAGCCTGGACAAATCGATCGACCACTCGCAGCTAGAGTGCACAAGCACACTAGTTCACACGCTTGCTCGCCCTCAAGTCGGCGGGCGGCACGTTCGTGACGACGATAGAGGTTAGCGACGCGGATGGCACGTCGATGTGAGTGCTTTGTCTCCATTTGCGCAGCTTGTCGGACTCTTACGTGTCCATTCAAGATCGCTGGCCAACATAAACTTCACCGGGGTCTTTCCTGGCTCGGTTCCGTCGTTCCAGTCAGCTATGACTTTGTAAGCGGTGATTATGACACTACTTCATGCCTCGTGCGTGTTAATTTAGGGGACTGCTTCTTTTGCAGTTCGTGCTCGAACTGCCAATTAACGGAGATACCCCACACCATCTTTGAGCTGCCAAAGCTGCGCACATGGTTTGAAGATGACCTCGATTCTTGATCGCTCACCGCGACTGTGGTGACAGTCACAGTTGGCAGTATTGATGACATGATGCATGTGTGTGCCAGTGCGGTTCCTTACAACTATATCCAGGAACTCCCTGTTCAGTTTGAGACCTCGCACATCGAGTTCTTGTATGTGAGGAGAGCATTCCATTTGGATCATGGCGAAGTTAACACTTTCTTGCTGGCTCAGAGACCTGACGAGTAACTGGTTTGCTCAAATGCCGTCCCAAGTGTGGGCGATGGAGAGCCTGCGAGTTCTCAACCTCTCAAGTAACCGACTTCAAGAGTGTACAGACCCTGATGTCATCGCAAAGAACACTAGCCACCTCGCCACATCGGAGCTGACAACTTTGTACGACAAGTCGTGTAGCCAAAGATTCTAATAAATCCATCTCACCAATAATTCTGCGCTATTATCACAGGATCATGGACGAAAACCCGCTAACGACATGGAATTGCTCGTTTCCGAATCTTCATACACTGTACGTGATGGATATTGCATATGAACTTTAAAAAATGTTGCTGCTCATGTGACATAAAGCTCATCGTGCATGAGTGTAGCTCGCTCAGATCAACAAATCTATTACAATTCCCGTCACCCATTTATGAACTTACTACGCTTCAGCAGCTCTCACTCGGCTCAAACCCTCAGCTTCAGCTACAAAGTTTCGAAAAATCCCTGCCAAGTGTTCGACAATTGTAGGCGATGCCTCTGCCATTCTGCTTGGCTTATCATAGTGCTGGTATTGAAGCTGTTGCCATGGATGTGCAGGGATATCGACAGTTGCGGGATCACGCAGCTGCCATCAAACTTTGGATCCGTGTTTCCCAAGTTGACTTCACTCAACATTTCATGGAATGCACTTGAAGACTCTCAGCTGGCTGAAGCCAGCAGCAGAGACGGTTTCTCATCATTACTTCAGCTACTGTGAGTGCTATGTAGGTTTGCTTGCGTGAATCTAAGCAGTCCTGAATACTTTTTTCTGTCTCGTGAAAAGAGACGCAACAGGAAATCGCCTCCACAGCACCTCGACAATTTCCCGTTTGGCTTCAAAATCACTGGAACTCTCGGATGTTCGGCTTGCACAAAACAATATTTCTTCGTGCAAAAACATGAGCACAGTATCAAGTCTTCAAAGGCTGTACGTGCTCGTAGTTGCTTAATCTCTGGGTTGTTGTTACGAGCTTATATATTGTTTGGGCAGCAATCTTTCGTTTAACAGGTTACAAGAGTGTGAAGAGTACCCTCCGCACTTGGTCTCACTGTAAGATGAACTTTATTTTTTTTTTCTACATGATATGTGGAGAGCTAACAACGCTGTGATTGTCTTCAGTGACTTGCGTAGCAACGTCTTCGAGGATGTTCCAAATGCTATTTTTCGCCTGACCAAGCTTGAGAGCCTGTAAGGATCATCCTGATAGGTTCTAACATTTCACACAACCACAGACCATCGTGCTTATTTTTTTTATTTTGTATAGGTACCTTGCAGGAAATCCTTTAAATCCCTGGATGCCTACTGAAGCACAGTACTGGTTCCTTGGGAACCTTACTAATTTTAGCATTCAGCAAAGCGCATTCGCATCTTGCGACTACGACAAGCAGTTCAAGCTTCACGACTACCAAGTATGTCTAAACATGACGGTAGTACCAACACCAACACCCACTCCGACATCTAGACCAACATATACTCCATCCCCAACACCATCTCCAACCCCAACAGAGCAAACAGTGAACGAATCAGGGCAGAAGATTGGGTCACCCAAGCTGGTCTATATACTTGCGAGCTGTCTTGTTGTACTAGTGGCTGGGATTATCGTGTTTCGGGTCCTAAGGAGGCGACGAGAAGATCCAGCACTAGCCACTGGACAGTCTCCACGACCCAAATCACCAAGCAGCGTGGATTATAATCGGGAATTCACAGCCATGATGGACGAAGACAGAGATTCACCGTTACAATTCCAACAGCAGACAGGCAACTTACGTCAAGCAACAGATCAGGACCGTCATCTAGAACTCACTAACAATCTGAGACGACACCGATCAGTAGTTTGGGTTGATGATGAGTTGTTAGCATGGCGCGTGGATTATGACAGTGTCAAGTTGACGCAACGCTTGGCGTCGTCAAATACATTCGTTGAGGTATGGATTGCATCCTATCGCCTCGACACAGTTGCTGCAAAGGTGCTTAAGCCAAACAGCAACGATGCTGGAGAGTTGACAGCAATTGATCCAGTCGTCCTGGGCAAATTTTTGATGGAAGCAAAAATGCTCTCTCGTTTAGACCATCCTCGCATTGTGGCTTTTTATGGCGTAGCTTGGCAAAGCGAGTGGGAAGTGCTTTCTATCATGGAGTTTATGCCGCAACTAGACCTTCATGTGTTTCTCCTGACGCTTCGATCTCCGGAGTGGTCGTCCCAGAAACTACAGATTGCAGTAGACGTTGCTGATGCTTTAGCATACATTCACAGCATGAGCCCTGTGCTGGCGCATTGCGGGTTGAAATCTTCAAACGTACTTTTGGATTCGCGTGGACGAGCAAAACTTTGCGACTTTGGAGTTTCCAAGTACTGCTCATCATCTACCGATGAAGATACAACGTTTAATCGGCATGAAAATGCTACCATGGATCGCATTCGCCACGTGATTGCTCAAGGTGCAAGCTCACTCCGATGGGTTGCACCTGAAGTCGTACTGGGTAACGCTGAATATTCTGCTGCCGTCGACATTTACTCCTTCGGTGTTCTTTTGACTGAGATGGATACTCATACGCTCCCGTACAGTCGTTTGCTCGACAAATACGGCCGGCTCATGAATGACCTCGAAATCCAGAGGCGAGTTGCAGCAGGGAAACTACGCCCTAAAGTATCTCAGTTCTGCCCGACAGCGATTCGAAAAATTGTCGATGCATGCTTGTCACCTGACCCAAATGACAGACCTACAAGCGATGAGCTGTTACGGTTTCTCCGGAAGCTGGTTGCGTATCCATCAAAGGCGAACCTCGCTCCAGTGATTGTCGAGCGTCAAACGGCCGACATCGCTGATAGCAGCAGTAGCTGTAGCTACGAGTTTGAAGACGTCGACTCAGGGGATATGGACTGGTCAAAAACTGTAGACAGGCAATATGTTGCCATGTAATAGAGGGTAAAACAAACTTACATGGTCACTTTGCATGTGTTTGCCTCTTGGGGCTCCGAAGAAAGTCTTGATACCAACCAAAACTGCTTTTTATACGAGTCGCCGTTGTCAACAGCCGCGACTGATTGCAGAAATCGCGATCTGCAGATTTGCATTACTACGGCGAAGGAGCGGCTACAATGGTGCGAAAAGCATCTCGATTGCCTCCGACGACTAGGTCTGTGGAGGAGATACTCCTCGAGCGAATGGCGAGAGGCAGTGCAAGCAACGGCGGAAGCGCTGGGAATACTGCAAGATCCAGTGTCCCCCATGCGACTGCTCGTTCAATCACCCGACGTCATTTGTCAAAGACGGCAGCAGCACCAACCCGTAGGAGAGCGAGAATACGGAGTCCAAAATCACATGCAGAGTTAACCCTCCGGTTTTTATGCAGGTTCAGAGCAACAACCTACAACTGACACTTCAGCGTCACTGTCCGCAGTGGATTCCCTTCGAGCCATGTCTGACGAGATTTCTGGGCTTGATGAGCGTCTTCGAGGGCTTGCAAGCAGTATTATGGCAAATAACTCTGCTCTCACCAATCCTTCACTTGCAGAGGAGCAGATGCTTGACGCACAACGGTCGGAACATCAGATCGCGATTGAAAAGTTTGTTCGGGACAGTATTTACGAGCTTCAGCCTACTTCAAAATCCAAGGTCAAAGCACAGCCGTCAGCAGAGTTTATCAATAACCCCGCTGGTGCAGCACAAGTGACACACGGTGTTCGAGCTTTGCGATCGACTGTTCGGCGCCTCGATCGAGTCTTTTACGAAGTTGCCACTGGTGACAAACAACGCCACTTAGCTGCTACCAAAATCTCCATGCTATGCCGCGGGTTCATTGTCCGCCGGCGATACATTCGTCTTCGATTAGCACTGGGGAACTGGCGAGTCCGGGTTTGTGCAGGATTCTTGAGTCAAATAGAGGAGTTTTCAGCGCGAGAAGAATTTCTGAATGCGCAAATCGTTCAAATGCATGAAGCGCGACAAGCATCGTGGCTTCGCCGCGTCCTTGCAGAGTTGCGTGATGTTGTGTTGATGCACCTACCGCTTCGTATTCACCAGAGAGATGAGAGCGAGAAGCGATTTCAAAGCAAACAGCTAGCACAGCTACGCTATGTTTTCACGCCATGGAGGGAAACAGCGCTGGGACCTCGCAGTAGAAAGCGAGCGGCAGCAAGCTCACGTGAAAGGCATCTAGCAGCTCGCCAGCGCCTTGAGGCAACTGGGAGATTTGATGTCATTACTTCCGAAATGGTGCACGAAGAGTTTCTCAAGGCGAACGTACGCACGATTCGCGCTAATCATGGGCGTCATGTTTTGAAAATGTACTTTCAACTCTTGGTTACCGAGTTATACGAACCAATGAAGCGGAAATTTTCTCTCGCTATGATTCATGCGCGACGATCGCTTCTGTTACGCATCTGGAGAGCTTGGCTACCCATCTTTCGCGCTCAACAGGTTGACAAAGCCATTGCAAATTCCAGCGCAAATGTTGACACCTCAGGAGGCGATGTCGATGGTTCCAGTAACCGAGTCGCTACGCTCAGGAGATTCGACAAACCAGTCAATCTGCGAAAAATTGACGCGCACTGCCGCCGTGCAAGACTGAAGCGACACCTTCGCGCATGGAATAATTATTGTGCTTTACTGCGCCGAGTGCGAGCACTGTTCGAGTCGACTACGCGCTCCTCATTAGGCACCAGGCTGAAGAAATGGCACGTTCGTGCTCATTACCAGCGGGAACTTCGAGCGAATGCTGTTGAACAATGGCAGGCATACTGTCGCAGAATATTCCAGACGCCATTTCGTGCGTGGTACGTGTTTGCAGCCAAGAAGCGTGCTCGTCGAAACGCTCAAGAGCAGATCTGTGTTGCTTACGCTAGACGAGCAAGGCGACAGACCAAGTACACCTTCTTTCGCCTGTGGAAACATCAAACTCTTTTCGGGAACATCGAAGGTGTGCATTCCCGACTTCATTTGCTTCACAGCCTCGAAGATCAGAAGCGGCTCTGTTTGTCACTAGAAGCAAATGCAGCCCTCTACCGGGAGAATATCGCAGCGCTGCAGACATCAATCGAGCAGCTTGAAGACAAGCTCATGGAGAAACAACAAGAGCTCGCCAAGGCGCACGCAGATGCTCAAGCTACGCGATTCGGGCTTCATTCAGCAGAGCAGGGAATTGCTAGAGTACAAGGGTTGGTGGAGGCAGTACGTCACATCCACCCGGGTACAGTGTCCCGGCTGGAGCGTGCATTCCAGGACAATCCACTCTTATCGGCAGATCTGAGCGCAGTGCTTGAGCGGCACGCAGAAACTCGACGCCAACTACTGAAACGCCTTGAAAGAGACACGACAGCGATTCAAGTCTGCGATTCAACTTCTGGTTCAATTGGTAGTGGCGTGACAATGGGAGGAGATGACCAAATGCTGCTACACCGTGTAAAGTGGGTTTTATCTCGTCTAGACTTGGCAGAAGGGAATACGAGTCCGCTTAGCAACGACAAAGCAAACGAGACCCACCTTGGTCTCTCTGGTGATGAAGAGGCTGTTGGCCAACTCTGCGCGCTCTTCGAGTTCATCCGGAATGGAGACACACACTCGCTCTCCCCGGAAAACGACCCAGAACGCGACCGAAGTGCAAAGTTTGGATGGCCGATGGGGATCTGTCTTGCTTCAAGTAGTTTTGACAACAAATCACTGACGATTCGAAGAAAGGATCTGACAACCAAATCCGAGCCATGGGTCGAATTTGTGCGTGCTCTTGCAATCGAGTTTGTGCCCGACAAGATGCGATCTGTGAAAGAGCGTCTCATCCAGCACGCAAAGGAGTTAGATGACGAGCTGGAGTCTCTCAAAGCCAACCCTCATATCTACAACTTTTACAGGTGGGTGCTCATGTAATTGCAAAAGGGACAGAAAGAACTTCAACTAACGTTGTTAGTGTTTGCAGTGGGTCAGCACAGCCCAAATGAATAAGTAGACGATGCACCAACAATTGGGTCAGAGCATCAATGCAGTGGCAAGGCTAACATTTGCACTTCGTTGCTATTTTACTCTACGATCTCTATCGTTGCTGGCTGCAGAATTTTGATCCAATTCTCAGAGTCCTGTCGAAGCTGCGACCATACTGCCGGCTGAACGTCGAACACAGGCCTGTGAAGCTTCACAAAGACACAATGTGTGAGGACTATGACAATGTCTTCAGGCATCGGACCAGGCGTGGTGGATGATTGCTGTGGCTGTGGCCGTTGTACGGACGTGACTTCAAAAACAGAGCTCACATCGCGGCGAATGCGATCTGTGGGATAGTAAGGATGTCTGTCATCCACATCCACGAAGTCGTGGACTATCATCCCGCACCCTCTTTCTCCTCTCATTACAGCTGATTTGTCTTCGTACTCGGAGAAGAAGACCGAGTTGGACTCGATCTTGTAGCCGCTCTGCGTGGTGGAAACGAACCGATTTTGAGGGATCTCTGTCCCGCCATCGTCATCGTCCTCGCGCACCGTGATGAAAGACAACTGATCTGAAATTCGGATCTCTAGGTCGCTGAAGAAACGCTGCAGCGTCTCGAACCCTCGGCGAACAGTTCTCGCTCGCTCAAAATGCATCGTCGACCATCGCACAACGCAGGCATCTCCGGTGGACGTCTCAAAAGTCCGCTCTTGCCGAGTCTGCCGAAGAGGGTCCCATCCTGGCCGTCTCTGCTGTAGAAACCACTTGGCCCTGTGAAGCGCTGCAACTTTGGCAGCCTTGAGCGTCTCGTGCCGCGACTGCCAGTCGCTCTGCAGGTGCAGGAACTGGTGGAGAGGGCTGCCAGTCTCGAGCTCCTGAGCATGCCAATCATTGGAACTTCCGTTGTGATTACGATGACGTCCAACTACACCTACCGTGAGTGCGAGCTCGTCCAGCAGCGCCTGCAGCGGACCAAGTGCGAACTGCTGCGAGAGCAAAGTGCGCCGGATGCGGCGGTTCTCGACCATCTGCGCCTTGCACCGCTGGTCGCTGGCCAGCTCCTCGTCCGTGGGGACGCCGAATACGCGCGACTTGAGCTGCTCGAGCTCCGAGCGTAGCTGCTGCACCTGCATCTGCAGCTCCTCCTTCTCCTCCTGCCCACACCGATCTCCATCAGCTTCTCGCAATGGCAACAAAAAGTCTCGAATGACAATCCCAGAACGCACTCGCCGCACGGTGTTGGTGCACTTGCGCTTCCGCTTGCGCGTTTGCTGCTCTTGTGAGGCACTGGAGCTCGCCGGGGCGTCCGTTAGCTCGCCTTCGCTGATCGCAGGCGCCGCATTCGCAGCCATTCCGGTGCGTTTCCTTGTGAGACCGCGCGTGAAAATTGGAGACTGCGTATGGTTTGTATACTGCGTGGGGTTTTGAGATGCGCAACAGTGATCTGCCATCACATAGGACGTGGATGGAACGAGGAGCCACACAGGACTCGAAGGGAACGAGAAGCTACGCAGGACTCGAACGGGGCGACCTCATCAACACACAAGCGGCTATTACGATACGAATTGCTAAAAATGCGCTTTGCCTATTCGTTCCGCTTCCTCCATGGCCTACGAGGCGGGCGAGAGTTCTACGGCGCGTATTTCCTGTGGCGCCTTCCACCCGCTGCCCGCAGATCGCTACGAGAAGAAGTTGTCTACTCCTCCTGGTGGAACTTGGCGGCGAGGAAGAGCTTCTGGAAAGACTTGCCGGCGTACCGGTTAATGTGCTCGCAGTACGTGTTCATCTGCTTGGTGATGAGCAGCGCCTCGAGGCGCGAGGGCTGGTGCACCGACTTGAAGAAGTCCGGGTCCTCCTCGGGCAGCAGGTCCTCACCATTCTCGCGCAGCACCTTGTTCTCCTCGCGCTGCCGGGCCTGCCACTGCGCGTAGGCGGTACGCTGCTTGGAGAGCGCGCGCTCGTAGCCCTGGAACTTGTAGTGCTCCTGCGCGAGCTCGTCGGCCCAGAGGCTGATGTTCTTGAGGCTGTTCTCGAGGTAGGCGTTGGTGGCCAGGTCGAGGCGCTCGAAGCTCGTGCTGGTGACGGCGTCCTGCGAGAGCACCGACTGGTGGAGCCAGGCCGTAATGATGTCCGAGTTGTGGATCTTGATGGGCAGCTCCTCGAGCAGCGTGGTGGAGCGAATGTCGCTCTTGGCGAAGCTCTCCTTGGTGAAGACGCCGGCCTTGTAGGCGTCGTAGAAGGGCTTCTTGAGGCGGAATGCGCGCAGGCTGAGTGTGCCCTTGGTGGTCTCTGCCGAGTCGTACACGAGGCACACGGCGTTGGGGCCGAGCGACTTCTGGTACTGGAACTGGTACTCGATGACGGCCGAGGTGCAGAAGGTGCCCATGGCGACCGACTGGTACCATCCGACCTTGTTGTTGTCCATGCCGACCTCGCGCAGGTTCTTCATCATCTCGAGCTGGTACTCGTCCGACTCCTTCTTGCGCTCCGAGCTTGGCGGCGACGGGAAGCTGTTGGTGACCTCGAGCACGGCGCCGTTGTCGAGGCCGAGCAGCGACCCGGCCACGCTGCCCGTCTGGCTCTCGTGGCAGTGCTTGACGATCTGCAGCAGCGCGACGCCCTCGATCTCGACGGCCTGCACGCGCTCGACGCCCTCGAACAGGTCGATCGAGTCGGGCGACTCTGGCGGCGCCAGCGTCATGACGAGCGGCGCGCTGGGCTCATTGCTGGCGCTGCTGGCGACCACCGAGGCCGCCGAGGCCGCGCCCGTGACGATGGCGGCGGCCGAGGGCTTCTGCGCGCCCCACGCCGACATGAGGAGCGGGCTGGAGGGCTGGCGGACGGGCGAAAGGCTCGCGATTAGCGTCTTGGTTCTCCCCCCGGCAAAAAGGTGGCCCCATGTCGCCTTGGTTGGCTGCGCTACTAGAAGCATTTCCGCCAATCAGCGATCGTTTTAGCCGTTTTTTGGCGGATTTGCGGGGTTTGATTGGTAGAAAGGATGACTCCGCACTTGGTTGGACCAGGACTCGAAAAGCTGCGCCGACCGCCGGCGAGGAGCGGCGCGCATTGCTGCATCGGAGGCTGCGCGTGCGTGAGGCTGCTGCGCCCAACCCAACGCTAATATGCCCAAGTCCAAGCGCCAGCGCGTCAAACCGCTCACCAAGGCCGAGAAGAAGGGCAACGAGCTCAAGCAGTCGGTCGTCGAGGCCGTGCGCGGCGCCGTGGACAGCTACAGCGCCGTCTACGCCTTCTCCTTCTCCAACATGCGCACCAACCACTTCAAGCAGGTGCGCCTCGACTTCCCCGACAGCCGGTACGTGCTCGCGCGAGCAGCTCCTCTCGACTGCTGGATGCGACTGACGGCTGTGTAAACGCAGCTTCTTCCTCGGCAAGAACAAGGTCATGCAGGTGGCGCTCGGACGCTCCAAGGAGGAGGAGTACGCCGACGACCTCGCGCGGCTCTCGCGAGACGTCTCGGGCAACACGGGCCTCTTCTTCACCAACAAGGACCGAAAGGAGGTGCTGGACTACTTCAACGCGCTCTCCATCAGCGACTACCCGCGCTCGGGCTTCGTCGCCACCGAGGAGGTGACGGTCAAGGAGGGACCGCTGCCGCAGTTCATCGGCAGCATGGTCGAGTCGCTGCGCAACCTGGGTCTCCCTGTGGACCTCAAGAAGGGCTCCATCGTGCTCACTCGCGACTACACCATCTGCAAGAAGGGCCAGACGCTCACGCCCGAGCAGGCCAAGCTGCTGCAGCACTTTGACCGGAAAATGGCCGAGTTCCGCCTCGAGATGCTCAGCGTCTGGTCCGAGGGCAAGTACGAGCGCCTTGCGGCCGCCAAGCCCGAGGAGGAGGAAGAGGACGAGGACGTGGATATGTAAATGCATGATAAACCTGGAAAACACTCGGTTCGGATCGCCATTCTCTCACACTCTCTGTGGTCGCATGGCGCTCCACGAGCTGCATTTGTTCGCTATGGTCAATTGGGTTTAGAAACACGGTGATGCATGTTGTCTTGAGGTCTGTTCGACATGCTTCTCTACAGCGTTGCCAACTCTACGCTTTAGTGAGCTCGGCGTCCGACTTGCCATTGCCGAGCTTCTCGACGCTGTGGCGCATCTCGAGGATAACTGCCGCGGGGTTTTCAGCGCGGAACACGGAGCTGCCAGCGACGATCATGTTGGCTCCAGCCTTGGCGGCGGCGTCGATAGTTGAGGGTCCCAGGCCGCCATCAACCTCAATGTCGAGCGTGGGGAACTTGGCGCGCAGCGTCTCGACCTTGGGCATCATGTCGGCCATGAACTTCTGTCCGCCGAAGCCGGGCTCGACCGTCATGACGAGCACCATGTCAACGAGGTCGACGAGCGGGAAGACGTCCTGGATAGGCGTGCCGGGCTTGACGGCCACGCCGACCTTCATGCCTGCGTCGCGGATCTGCTGGATGAGCGCCTTGGGGTCGCTCGTGGCCTCGAGGTGGAAGGTGAACTGGTCACCGCCTGCGTCGGCGATGTCCTGCACCCACTGCTCGGGCTTGGAGACCATCATGTGGCAGTCGAAAAAGGCCTTGGTGTGCGGGCGCAGCGACTTGATGACGGGCGGGCCCCACGAGATGTTGGGCACGAAGTGGCCGTCCATGACGTCCAGGTGCAGGTAGTCGGCGCCGGCCGCCACCACCTTGAGCGCCTCATCCTTGAGGCAGGACAGGTCGGAGGCCAGCAGTGACGGCCCGATCTTGCACACACAGCCGTGGCACATGGCGGTGAGGAGGCGGCGGGCTCTGGCGGGCGGCGGGGCGTCGGGAAGTGGCGAGCAGCGAGCAGCTACAGCGCGAATGCGAGCGTCATCGTGGCGCATGCGGCGCCATCTCGCAAAGCGCGAAAATTACGTATATACTGATTATTTATATATTTATAACTATTATGGATGAATTTGAAAATAGTATTTACTGAAATATTTGAAATGGAGGCGTGGGATTGGCCGAAATCGGGTGCGGTCATGGGTGGCCGCACCATCGGCAGTCGACAAGAAGCGGGAAGCGGGCGAGCATGGCGTCGACGCAGAAGCTGGCGGAGCTGAGCCGGCAGATCTTCCAGCGGCTGCCGCAGCGCCACACGCCGTCGGGCAACAAGGTGATCAGCAAGCAGCTGCGCGGCGAGAAGGTGGCGAGCTGGTTCAAGAAGCCCATCGCGCTGCGCCTGGGCGGCGACGACCCCAACTTCGAGATCCTCAACCAGGAGCGCTTGGGCAAGCTGGACCAGATGAAGCGGCGAGGCAAGTCCATCCCCAAGAAGGGCGCAGGCAAGCGCTCCAAGAAGTAGGCGGGGATCCGGGCCGCAGCTCTTGGCGCCGGTGGCAGCAGACCTTCTGTAATACACGGCCACATGGACGCACACACCCCACTCTTGGTTCATTTTCTCTAGGGACTTCTTCAGCTATCGACACACGCATCGCAGGGACGAGCCTGCTAGGGCGGACGCACGAGCCGCTGCCCGTCTAGACACCAAATCTCCTCGCTGTCGGAGACCTTCAGATCCGGGTCCAGTGCCACGATGTCAGGCGCCGAGAAACGACCAAAAACCTGCACGCCCTGCGAGTGCAGGGTCAGTGTCGGGAACAGGTCGCTGTGCGATGGGAACGGCAGCGTGAACTCGAGTGGCTGATTGTTTGCATCTCGCAGCGCCACGCCGTCGACTGTAAACCAGAGAGAGGCTGTCACAGTTTGCTTCAACGGCGAGATGGCCAATGACAGCCCCGACGACGAGCGTCCTCTTGCGTTGGGTGCTTCGGTCTGGCCAGTGCCTTCCTGGTCGACCACTTTGACAAGGACACCAACGGTGGATTGTATCCCGAAACCGCGATTCACCGCGACAAAACTGCGCCTCGTGCCGCCGACCAAAATGCGTCCAGCCGAGTAGAAGCCGACCTAGGCGAGCAAAAAAAAAAAAAAAAAAAAAAAAAAATCAGCCGCCGCAACGTCCATCATACTTGCACACACAGACAGCGTACCGAGTAACGCGATGTACCGACGA
>JANFNE010000076.1:82500-209155 GCA_024867545.1 Phytopythium helicoides | reverse complement strand
CACACACTACTAACAACACGCCACACTACACACACACCACACCACACCACACCACGCCTCTCAAACCAACCCCACGCCAAACAATTCCATTCCACTACAACCCACTTCACTCCCCTCCAATTCAATCGAATCGACTTGATCCGACTTGATCCGAGTTGATCCGAGTTGATCCGAGTCGAACCGAGTCGAACCGAGTCGAACCAAGTCGAACCGAGCCAAATCGAGTCGAGTTGGATCAAATCAAATCGAATCAAAGCGGAATATCCATCGGATCAGATCAGATCGGATGGCGTGTCTGTGCAAAGAATGACGCAAAAACGGAAAACGGAAAACGGAAAAGGGAAAATGAGAAACCAGACACGAAAGAGAACACAAAACAAAACAACACAACACAACACGAGAGAAGAAGAAGAAGAAGAAAAAAGAAGAAGAAAAAGATATTCCCAGACCGGGACTCGAACCCGGGTCTGCTGGGTGAGAGCCAGCTATCCTAACCACCTAGACTATCTGGGAACTTGAAAAACCACCAACTAACACACACACTACTAACAACACGCCACACTACACACACACCACACCACACCACACCACGCCTCTCAAACCAACCCCACGCCAAACAATTCCATTCCACTACAACCCACTTCACTCCCCTCCAATTCAATCCAATCGACTTGATCCGAGTTGATCCGAGTTGATCCGAGTTGATCCGAGTCGAACCGAGTCGAACCGAGTCGAACCAAGTCGAACCGAGCCAAATCGAGTCGAGTTGGATCAAATCAAATCGAATCAAAGCGGAATATCCATCGGATCAGATCAGATCGGATGGCGTGTCTGTGCAAAGAATGACGCAAAACGCAAAACGGAAAAGGGAAAAGGGAAAATGAGAAACCAGACACGAAAGAAAACACAAAACAAAACAACACAACACAACACGAGAGAAGAAGAAGAAGAAGAAGAAGAAAGAAGAAGAAAAAGATATTCCCAGACCGGGACTCGAACCCGGGTCTGCTGGGTGAGAGCCAGCTATCCTAACCACCTAGACTATCTGGGAACTTGAAAAACCACCAACTAACACACACACTACTAACAACACGCCACACTACACACACACCACACCACACCACACCACGCCTCTCAAACCAACCCCACGCCAAACAATTCCATTCCACTACAACCCACTTCACTCCCCTCCAATTCAATCGAATCGACTTGATCCGACTTGATCCGAGTTGATCCGAGTCGAACCGAGTCGAACCGAGTCGAACCAAGTCGAACCGAGCCAAATCGAGTCGAGTTGGATCAAATCAAATCGAATCAAAGCGGAATATCCATCGGATCAGATCAGATCGGATGGCGTGTCTGTGCAAAGAATGACGCAAAACGGAAAACGGAAAACGGAAAAGGGAAAATGAGAAACCAGACACGAAAGAGAACACAAAACAAAACAACACAACACAACACGAGAGAAGAAGAAGAAGAAGAAAAAAGAAGAAGAAAAAGATATTCCCAGACCGGGACTCGAACCCGGGTCTGCTGGGTGAGAGCCAGCTATCCTAACCACCTAGACTATCTGGGAACTTGAAAAACCACCAACTAACACACACACTACTAACAACACGCCACACTACACACACACCACACCACACCACACCACGCCTCTCAAACCAACCCCACGCCAAACAATTCCATTCCACTACAACCCACTTCACTCCCCTCCAATTCAATCCAATCGACTTGATCCGACTTGATCCGAGTTGATCCGAGTTGATCCGAGTCGAACCGAGTCGAACCGAGTCGAACCAAGTCGAACCGAGCCAAATCGAGTCGAGTTGGATCAAATCAAATCGAATCAAAGCGGAATATCCATCGGATCAGATCAGATCGGATGGCGTGTCTGTGCAAAGAATGACGCAAAACGCAAAACGGAAAAGGGAAAAGGGAAAATGAGAAACCAGACACGAAAGAAAACACAAAACAAAACAACACAACACAACACGAGAGAAGAAGAAGAAGAAGAAGAAGAAAGAAGAAGAAAAAGATATTCCCAGACCGGGACTCGAACCCGGGTCTGCTGGGTGAGAGCCAGCTATCCTAACCACCTAGACTATCTGGGAACTTGAAAAACCACCAACTAACACACACACTACTAACAACACGCCACACTACACACACACCACACCACACCACACCACGCCTCTCAAACCAACCCCACGCCAAACAATTCCATTCCACTACAACCCACTTCACTCCCCTCCAATTCAATCGAATCGACTTGATCCGACTTGATCCGAGTTGATCCGAGTCGAACCGAGTCGAACCGAGTCGAACCAAGTCGAACCGAGCCAAATCGAGTCGAGTTGGATCAAATCAAATCGAATCAAAGCGGAATATCCATCGGATCAGATCAGATCGGATGGCGTGTCTGTGCAAAGAATGACGCAAAACGGAAAACGGAAAACGGAAAAGGGAAAATGAGAAACCAGACACGAAAGAGAACACAAAACAAAACAACACAACACAACACGAGAGAAGAAGAAGAAGAAGAAAAAAGAAGAAGAAAAAGATATTCCCAGACCGGGACTCGAACCCGGGTCTGCTGGGTGAGAGCCAGCTATCCTAACCACCTAGACTATCTGGGAACTTGAAAAACCACCAACTAACACACACACTACTAACAACACGCCACACTACACACACACCACACCACACCACACCACGCCTCTCAAACCAACCCCACGCCAAACAATTCCATTCCACTACAACCCACTTCACTCCCCTCCAATTCAATCCAATCGACTTGATCCGACTTGATCCGAGTTGATCCGAGTTGATCCGAGTCGAACCGAGTCGAACCGAGTCGAACCAAGTCGAACCGAGCCAAATCGAGTCGAGTTGGATCAAATCAAATCGAATCAAAGCGGAATATCCATCGGATCAGATCAGATCGGATGGCGTGTCTGTGCAAAGAATGACGCAAAACGGAAAACGGAAAACGGAAAAGGGAAAATGAGAAACCAGACACGAAAGAGAACACAAAACAAAACAACACAACACAACACGAGAGAAGAAGAAGAAGAAGAAAAAAGAAGAAAAAAGAAGAAGAAAAAGATATTCCCAGACCGGGACTCGAACCCGGGTCTGCTGGGTGAGAGCCAGCTATCCTAACCACCTAGACTATCTGGGAACTTGAAAAACCACCAACTAACACACACACTACTAACAACACGCCACACTACACACACACCACACCACACCACACCACGCCTCTCAAACCAACCCCACGCCAAACAATTCCATTCCACTACAACCCACTTCACTCCCCTCCAATTCAATCCAATCGACTTGATCCGAGTTGATCCGAGTTGATCCGAGTTGATCCGAGTCGAACCGAGTCGAACCGAGTCGAACCAAGTCGAACCGAGCCAAATCGAGTCGAGTTGGATCAAATCAAATCGAATCAAAGCGAAATATCCATCGGATCAGATCAGATCGGATGGCGTGTCTGTGCAAAGAATGACGCAAAACGCAAAACGGAAAACGGAAAAGGGAAAATGAGAAACCAGACACGAAAGAGAACACAAAACAACACAACACAACACGAGAGAAGAAGAAGAAGAAGAAAAAAGAAGAAAAAAGAAGAAGAAAAAGATATTCCCAGACCGGGACTCGAACCCGGGTCTGCTGGGTGAGAGCCAGCTATCCTAACCACCTAGACTATCTGGGAACTTGAAAAACCACCAACTAACACACACACTACTAACAACACGCCACACTACACACACACCACACCACACCACACCACGCCTCTCAAACCAACCCCACGCCAAACAATTCCATTCCACTACAACCCACTTCACTCCCCTCCAATTCAATCGAATCGACTTGATCCGACTTGATCCGAGTTGATCCGAGTCGAACCGAGTCGAACCGAGTCGAACCAAGTCGAACCGAGCCAAATCGAGTCGAGTTGGATCAAATCAAATCGAATCAAAGCGGAATATCCATCGGATCAGATCAGATCGGATGGCGTGTCTGTGCAAAGAATGACGCAAAACGGAAAACGGAAAACGGAAAAGGGAAAATGAGAAACCAGACACGAAAGAGAACACAAAACAAAACAACACAACACAACACGAGAGAAGAAGAAGAAGAAGAAAAAAGAAGAAGAAAAAGATATTCCCAGACCGGGACTCGAACCCGGGTCTGCTGGGTGAGAGCCAGCTATCCTAACCACCTAGACTATCTGGGAACTTGAAAAACCACCAACTAACACACACACTACTAACAACACGCCACACTACACACACACCACACCACACCACACCACGCCTCTCAAACCAACCCCACGCCAAACAATTCCATTCCACTACAACCCACTTCACTCCCCTCCAATTCAATCCAATCGACTTGATCCGAGTTGATCCGAGTTGATCCGAGTTGATCCGAGTCGAACCGAGTCGAACCGAGTCGAACCAAGTCGAACCGAGCCAAATCGAGTCGAGTTGGATCAAATCAAATCGAATCAAAGCGAAATATCCATCGGATCAGATCAGATCGGATGGCGTGTCTGTGCAAAGAATGACGCAAAACGGAAAACGGAAAACGGAAAACGGAAAACGGAAAAGGGAAAATGAGAAACCAGACACGAAAGAAAACACAAAACAAAACAACACAACACAACACGAGAGAAGAAGAAGAAGAAGAAGAAGAAAGAAGAAGAAAAAGATATTCCCAGACCGGGACTCGAACCCGGGTCTGCTGGGTGAGAGCCAGCTATCCTAACCACCTAGACTATCTGGGAACTTGAAAAACCACCAACTAACACACACACTACTAACAACACGCCACACTACACACACACCACACCACACCACACCACGCCTCTCAAACCAACCCCACGCCAAACAATTCCATTCCACTACAACCCACTTCACTCCCCTCCAATTCAATCGAATCGACTTGATCCGAGTTGATCCGAGTTGATCCGAGTTGATCCGAGTCGAACCGAGTCGAACCGAGTCGAACCAAGTCGAACCGAGCCAAATCGAGTCGAGTTGGATCAAATCAAATCGAATCAAAGCGGAATATCCATCGGATCAGATCAGATCGGATGGCGTGTCTGTGCAAAGAATGACGCAAAACGCAAAACGGAAAACGGAAAAGGGAAAAGGGAAAATGAGAAACCAGACACGAAAGAGAACACAAAACAAAACAACACAACACAACACGAGAGAAGAAGAAGAAGAAGAAAAAAGAAGAAGAAAAAGATATTCCCAGACCGGGACTCGAACCCGGGTCTGCTGGGTGAGAGCCAGCTATCCTAACCACCTAGACTATCTGGGAACTTGAAAAACCACCAACTAACACACACACTACTAACAACACGCCACACTACACACACACCACACCACACCACACCACGCCTCTCAAACCAACCCCACGCCAAACAATTCCATTCCACTACAACCCACTTCACTCCCCTCCAATTCAATCGAATCGACTTGATCCGACTTGATCCGAGTTGATCCGAGTTGATCCGAGTCGAACCGAGTCGAACCGAGTCGAACCAAGTCGAACCGAGCCAAATCGAGTCGAGTTGGATCAAATCAAATCGAATCAAAGCGGAATATCCATCGGATCAGATCAGATCGGATGGCGTGTCTGTGCAAAGAATGACGCAAAACGGAAAACGGAAAACGGAAAAGGGAAAATGAGAAACCAGACACGAAAGAGAACACAAAACAAAACAACACAACACAACACGAGAGAAGAAGAAGAAGAAGAAAAAAGAAGAAGAAAAAGATATTCCCAGACCGGGACTCGAACCCGGGTCTGCTGGGTGAGAGCCAGCTATCCTAACCACCTAGACTATCTGGGAACTTGAAAAACCACCAACTAACACACACACTACTAACAACACGCCACACTACACACACACCACACCACACCACACCACGCCTCTCAAACCAACCCCACGCCAAACAATTCCATTCCACTACAACCCACTTCACTCCCCTCCAATTCAATCCAATCGACTTGATCCGAGTTGATCCGAGTTGATCCGAGTTGATCCGAGTCGAACCGAGTCGAACCGAGTCGAACCAAGTCGAACCGAGCCAAATCGAGTCGAGTTGGATCAAATCAAATCGAATCAAAGCGGAATATCCATCGGATCAGATCAGATCGGATGGCGTGTCTGTGCAAAGAATGACGCAAAACGCAAAACGGAAAAGGGAAAAGGGAAAATGAGAAACCAGACACGAAAGAAAACACAAAACAAAACAACACAACACAACACGAGAGAAGAAGAAGAAGAAGAAGAAGAAAGAAGAAGAAAAAGATATTCCCAGACCGGGACTCGAACCCGGGTCTGCTGGGTGAGAGCCAGCTATCCTAACCACCTAGACTATCTGGGAACTTGAAAAACCACCAACTAACACACACACTACTAACAACACGCCACACTACACACACACCACACCACACCACACCACGCCTCTCAAACCAACCCCACGCCAAACAATTCCATTCCACTACAACCCACTTCACTCCCCTCCAATTCAATCGAATCGACTTGATCCGACTTGATCCGAGTTGATCCGAGTCGAACCGAGTCGAACCGAGTCGAACCAAGTCGAACCGAGCCAAATCGAGTCGAGTTGGATCAAATCAAATCGAATCAAAGCGGAATATCCATCGGATCAGATCAGATCGGATGGCGTGTCTGTGCAAAGAATGACGCAAAACGGAAAACGGAAAACGGAAAAGGGAAAATGAGAAACCAGACACGAAAGAGAACACAAAACAAAACAACACAACACAACACGAGAGAAGAAGAAGAAGAAGAAAAAAGAAGAAGAAAAAGATATTCCCAGACCGGGACTCGAACCCGGGTCTGCTGGGTGAGAGCCAGCTATCCTAACCACCTAGACTATCTGGGAACTTGAAAAACCACCAACTAACACACACACTACTAACAACACGCCACACTACACACACACCACACCACACCACACCACGCCTCTCAAACCAACCCCACGCCAAACAATTCCATTCCACTACAACCCACTTCACTCCCCTCCAATTCAATCCAATCGACTTGATCCGACTTGATCCGAGTTGATCCGAGTTGATCCGAGTCGAACCGAGTCGAACCGAGTCGAACCAAGTCGAACCGAGCCAAATCGAGTCGAGTTGGATCAAATCAAATCGAATCAAAGCGAAATATCCATCGGATCAGATCAGATCGGATGGCGTGTCTGTGCAAAGAATGACGCAAAACGCAAAACGGAAAACGGAAAAGGGAAAATGAGAAACCAGACACGAAAGAGAACACAAAACAACACAACACAACACGAGAGAAGAAGAAGAAGAAGAAAAAAGAAGAAAAAAGAAGAAGAAAAAGATATTCCCAGACCGGGACTCGAACCCGGGTCTGCTGGGTGAGAGCCAGCTATCCTAACCACCTAGACTATCTGGGAACTTGAAAAACCACCAACTAACACACACACTACTAACAACACGCCACACTACACACACACCACACCACACCACACCACGCCTCTCAAACCAACCCCACGCCAAACAATTCCATTCCACTACAACCCACTTCACTCCCCTCCAATTCAATCCAATCGACTTGATCCGAGTTGATCCGAGTTGATCCGAGTTGATCCGAGTCGAACCGAGTCGAACCGAGTCGAACCAAGTCGAACCGAGCCAAATCGAGTCGAGTTGGATCAAATCAAATCGAATCAAAGCGGAATATCCATCGGATCAGATCAGATCGGATGGCGTGTCTGTGCAAAGAATGACGCAAAACGGAAAACGGAAAACGGAAAAGGGAAAATGAGAAACCAGACACGAAAGAGAACACAAAACAAAACAACACAACACAACACGAGAGAAGAAGAAGAAGAAGAAAAAAGAAGAAGAAAAAGATATTCCCAGACCGGGACTCGAACCCGGGTCTGCTGGGTGAGAGCCAGCTATCCTAACCACCTAGACTATCTGGGAACTTGAAAAACCACCAACTAACACACACACTACTAACAACACGCCACACTACACACACACCACACCACACCACACCACGCCTCTCAAACCAACCCCACGCCAAACAATTCCATTCCACTACAACCCACTTCACTCCCCTCCAATTCAATCCAATCGACTTGATCCGAGTTGATCCGAGTTGATCCGAGTTGATCCGAGTCGAACCGAGTCGAACCGAGTCGAACCAAGTCGAACCGAGCCAAATCGAGTCGAGTTGGATCAAATCAAATCGAATCAAAGCGAAATATCCATCGGATCAGATCAGATCGGATGGCGTGTCTGTGCAAAGAATGACGCAAAACGCAAAACGGAAAACGGAAAAGGGAAAATGAGAAACCAGACACGAAAGAGAACACAAAACAAAACAACACAACACGAGAGAAGAAGAAGAAGAAGAAAAAAGAAGAAAAAAGAAGAAGAAAAAGATATTCCCAGACCGGGACTCGAACCCGGGTCTGCTGGGTGAGAGCCAGCTATCCTAACCACCTAGACTATCTGGGAACTTGAAAAACCACCAACTAACACACACACTACTAACAACACGCCACACTACACACACACCACACCACACCACACCACGCCTCTCAAACCAACCCCACGCCAAACAATTCCATTCCACTACAACCCACTTCACTCCCCTCCAATTCAATCCAATCGACTTGATCCGACTTGATCCGAGTTGATCCGAGTTGATCCGAGTCGAACCGAGTCGAACCGAGTCGAACCAAGTCGAACCGAGCCAAATCGAGTCGAGTTGGATCAAATCAAATCGAATCAAAGCGAAATATCCATCGGATCAGATCAGATCGGATGGCGTGTCTGTGCAAAGAATGACGCAAAACGGAAAACGGAAAACGGAAAACGGAAAAGGGAAAATGAGAAACCAGACACGAAAGAGAACACAAAACAAAACAACACAACACAACACGAGAGAAGAAGAAGAAGAAGAAAAAAGAAGAAAAAAGAAGAAGAAAAAGATATTCCCAGACCGGGACTCGAACCCGGGTCTGCTGGGTGAGAGCCAGCTATCCTAACCACCTAGACTATCTGGGAACTTGAAAAACCACCAACTAACACACACACTACTAACAACACGCCACACTACACACACACCACACCACACCACACCACGCCTCTCAAACCAACCCCACGCCAAACAATTCCATTCCACTACAACCCACTTCACTCCCCTCCAATTCAATCCAATCGACTTGATCCGAGTTGATCCGAGTTGATCCGAGTTGATCCGAGTCGAACCGAGTCGAACCGAGTCGAACCAAGTCGAACCGAGCCAAATCGAGTCGAGTTGGATCAAATCAAATCGAATCAAAGCGGAATATCCATCGGATCAGATCAGATCGGATGGCGTGTCTGTGCAAAGAATGACGCAAAACGCAAAACGGAAAACGGAAAAGGGAAAATGAGAAACCAGACACGAAAGAAAACACAAAACAAAACAACACAACACAACACGAGAGAAGAAGAAGAAGAAGAAGAAAAAAGAAGAAGAAAAAGATATTCCCAGACCGGGACTCGAACCCGGGTCTGCTGGGTGAGAGCCAGCTATCCTAACCACCTAGACTATCTGGGAACTTGAAAAACCACCAACTAACACACACACTACTAACAACACGCCACACTACACACACACCACACCACACCACACCACGCCTCTCAAACCAACCCCACGCCAAACAATTCCATTCCACTACAACCCACTTCACTCCCCTCCAATTCAATCGAATCGACTTGATCCGACTTGATCCGAGTTGATCCGAGTTGATCCGAGTCGAACCGAGTCGAACCGAGTCGAACCAAGTCGAACCGAGCCAAATCGAGTCGAGTTGGATCAAATCAAATCGAATCAAAGCGGAATATCCATCGGATCAGATCAGATCGGATGGCGTGTCTGTGCAAAGAATGACGCAAAACGCAAAACGGAAAACGGAAAAGGGAAAATGAGAAACCAGACACGAAAGAGAACACAAAACAACACAACACAACACGAGAGAAGAAGAAGAAGAAGAAAAAAGAAGAAAAAAGAAGAAGAAAAAGATATTCCCAGACCGGGACTCGAACCCGGGTCTGCTGGGTGAGAGCCAGCTATCCTAACCACCTAGACTATCTGGGAACTTGAAAAACCACCAACTAACACACACACTACTAACAACACGCCACACTACACACACACCACACCACACCACACCACGCCTCTCAAACCAACCCCACGCCAAACAATTCCATTCCACTACAACCCACTTCACTCCCCTCCAATTCAATCCAATCGACTTGATCCGAGTTGATCCGAGTTGATCCGAGTTGATCCGAGTCGAACCGAGTCGAACCGAGTCGAACCAAGTCGAACCGAGCCAAATCGAGTCGAGTTGGATCAAATCAAATCGAATCAAAGCGGAATATCCATCGGATCAGATCAGATCGGATGGCGTGTCTGTGCAAAGAATGACGCAAAACGGAAAACGGAAAACGGAAAAGGGAAAATGAGAAACCAGACACGAAAGAAAACACAAAACAAAACAACACAACACAACACGAGAGAAGAAGAAGAAGAAGAAGAAGAAAGAAGAAGAAAAAGATATTCCCAGACCGGGACTCGAACCCGGGTCTGCTGGGTGAGAGCCAGCTATCCTAACCACCTAGACTATCTGGGAACTTGAAAAACCACCAACTAACACACACACTACTAACAACACGCCACACTACACACACACCACACCACACCACACCACGCCTCTCAAACCAACCCCACGCCAAACAATTCCATTCCACTACAACCCACTTCACTCCCCTCCAATTCAATCGAATCGACTTGATCCGACTTGATCCGAGTTGATCCGAGTTGATCCGAGTCGAACCGAGTCGAACCGAGTCGAACCAAGTCGAACCGAGCCAAATCGAGTCGAGTTGGATCAAATCAAATCGAATCAAAGCGGAATATCCATCGGATCAGATCAGATCGGATGGCGTGTCTGTGCAAAGAATGACGCAAAACGGAAAACGGAAAACGGAAAAGGGAAAATGAGAAACCAGACACGAAAGAGAACACAAAACAAAACAACACAACACAACACGAGAGAAGAAGAAGAAGAAGAAAAAAGAAGAAAAAAGAAGAAGAAAAAAGAAGAAAAAAGAAGAAGAAAAAGATATTCCCAGACCGGGACTCGAACCCGGGTCTGCTGGGTGAGAGCCAGCTATCCTAACCACCTAGACTATCTGGGAACTTGAAAAACCACCAACTAACACACACACTACTAACAACACGCCACACTACACACACACCACACCACACCACACCACGCCTCTCAAACCAACCCCACGCCAAACAATTCCATTCCACTACAACCCACTTCAATCCCCTCCAATTCAACCCGACTTGATCCGAGTTGATCCGAGTCGAATCGAGTCGAACCGAGTCGAACCGAGTCGAACCGAGTCGAACCAAGCCAAATCGAGCCAAATCGAGCCAAATCGAGTCGAGTTGGATCAAATCAAATCGAATCAAAGCGGAATATCCATCGGATCAGATCAGATCGGATGGCGTGTCTGTGCAAAGAATGACGCAAAACGGAAAACGGAAAACGGAAAACGGAAAAGGGAAAATGAGAAACCAGACACGAAAGAGAACACAAAACAAAACAACACAACACAACACGAGAGAAGAAGAAGAAGAAGAAAAAAGAAGAAAAAAGAAGAAGAAAAAAGAAGAAAAAAGAAGAAGAAAAAGATATTCCCAGACCGGGACTCGAACCCGGGTCTGCTGGGTGAGAGCCAGCTATCCTAACCACCTAGACTATCTGGGAACTTGAAAAACCACCAACTAACACACACACTACTAACAACACGCCACACTACACACACACCACACCACACCACACCACGCCTCTCAAACCAACCCCACGCCAAACAATTCCATTCCACTACAACCCACTTCACTCCCCTCCAATTCAATCGAATCGACTTGATCCGACTTGATCCGAGTTGATCCGAGTTGATCCGAGTCGAACCGAGTCGAACCGAGTCGAACCAAGTCGAACCGAGCCAAATCGAGTCGAGTTGGATCAAATCAAATCGAATCAAAGCGGAATATCCATCGGATCAGATCAGATCGGATGGCGTGTCTGTGCAAAGAATGACGCAAAACGGAAAACGGAAAACGGAAAAGGGAAAATGAGAAACCAGACACGAAAGAGAACACAAAACAACACAACACAACACGAGAGAAGAAGAAGAAGAAGAAAAAAGAAGAAAAAAGAAGAAGAAAAAAGAAGAAAAAAGAAGAAGAAAAAGATATTCCCAGACCGGGACTCGAACCCGGGTCTGCTGGGTGAGAGCCAGCTATCCTAACCACCTAGACTATCTGGGAACTTGAAAAACCACCAACTAACACACACACTACTAACAACACGCCACACTACACACACACCACACCACACCACACCACGCCTCTCAAACCAACCCCACGCCAAACAATTCCATTCCACTACAACCCACTTCAATCCCCTCCAATTCAACCCGACTTGATCCGAGTTGATCCGAGTCGAATCGAGTCGAACCGAGTCGAACCGAGTCGAACCGAGTCGAACCAAGCCAAATCGAGCCAAATCGAGCCAAATCGAGTCGAGTTGGATCAAATCAAATCGAATCAAAGCGGAATATCCATCGGATCAGATCAGATCGGATGGCGTGTCTGTGCAAAGAATGACGCAAAACGGAAAACGGAAAACGGAAAACGGAAAAGGGAAAATGAGAAACCAGACACGAAAGAGAACACAAAACAAAACAACACAACACAACACGAGAGAAGAAGAAGAAGAAGAAAAAAGAAGAAAAAAGAAGAAGAAAAAAGAAGAAAAAAGAAGAAGAAAAAGATATTCCCAGACCGGGACTCGAACCCGGGTCTGCTGGGTGAGAGCCAGCTATCCTAACCACCTAGACTATCTGGGAACTTGAAAAACCACCAACTAACACACACACACTACTAACAACACGCCACACTACACACACACCACACCACACCACACCACGCCTCTCAAACCAACCCCACGCCAAACAATTCCATTCCACTACAACCCACTTCAATCCCCTCCAATTCAACCCGACTTGATCCGAGTTGATCCGAGTCGAATCGAGTCGAACCGAGTCGAACCGAGTCGAACCGAGTCGAACCAAGCCAAATCGAGCCAAATCGAGCCAAATCGAGTCGAGTTGGATCAAATCAAATCGAATCAAAGCGGAATATCCATCGGATCAGATCAGATCGGATGGCGTGTCTGTGCAAAGAATGACGCAAAACGGAAAACGGAAAACGGAAAACGGAAAACGGAAAAGGGAAAAGGGAAAATGAGAAACCAGACACGAAAGAGAACACAAAACAACACAACACAACACAACACGAGAGAAGAAGAAGAAGAAGAAAAAAGAAGAAAAAAGAAGAAGAAAAAGATATTCCCAGACCGGGACTCGAACCCGGGTCTGCTGGGTGAGAGCCAGCTATCCTAACCACCTAGACTATCTGGGAACTTGAAAAACCACCAACTAACACACACACTACTAACAACACGCCACACTACACACACACCACACCACACCACACCACGCCTCTCAAACCAACCCCACGCCAAACAATTCCATTCCACTACAACCCACTTCAATCCCCTCCAATTCAACCCGACTTGATCCGAGTTGATCCGAGTCGAATCGAGTCGAACCGAGTCGAACCGAGTCGAACCGAGTCGAACCAAGCCAAATCGAGCCAAATCGAGCCAAATCGAGTCGAGTTGGATCAAATCAAATCGAATCAAAGCGGAATATCCATCGGATCAGATCAGATCGGATGGCGTGTCTGTGCAAAGAATGACGCAAAACGGAAAACGGAAAACGGAAAAGGGAAAATGAGAAACCAGACACGAAAGAGAACACAAAACAAAACAACACAACACAACACGAGAGAAGAAGAAGAAGAAGAAAAAAGAAGAAGAAAAAGATATTCCCAGACCGGGACTCGAACCCGGGTCTGCTGGGTGAGAGCCAGCTATCCTAACCACCTAGACTATCTGGGAACTTGAAAAACCACCAACTAACACACACACTACTAACAACACGCCACACTACACACACACCACACCACACCACACCACGCCTCTCAAACCAACCCCACGCCAAACAATTCCATTCCACTACAACCCACTTCACTCCCCTCCAATTCAATCCAATCGACTTGATCCGAGTTGATCCGAGTTGATCCGAGTTGATCCGAGTCGAACCGAGTCGAACCGAGTCGAACCAAGTCGAACCGAGCCAAATCGAGTCGAGTTGGATCAAATCAAATCGAATCAAAGCGAAATATCCATCGGATCAGATCAGATCGGATGGCGTGTCTGTGCAAAGAATGACGCAAAACGGAAAACGGAAAACGGAAAAGGGAAAATGAGAAACCAGACACGAAAGAGAACACAAAACAACACAACACAACACGAGAGAAGAAGAAGAAGAAGAAAAAAGAAGAAAAAAGAAGAAGAAAAAGATATTCCCAGACCGGGACTCGAACCCGGGTCTGCTGGGTGAGAGCCAGCTATCCTAACCACCTAGACTATCTGGGAACTTGAAAAACCACCAACTAACACACACACTACTAACAACACGCCACACTACACACACACCACACCACACCACACCACGCCTCTCAAACCAACCCCACGCCAAACAATTCCATTCCACTACAACCCACTTCACTCCCCTCCAATTCAATCCAATCGACTTGATCCGAGTTGATCCGAGTTGATCCGAGTTGATCCGAGTCGAACCGAGTCGAACCGAGTCGAACCAAGTCGAACCGAGCCAAATCGAGTCGAGTTGGATCAAATCAAATCGAATCAAAGCGGAATATCCATCGGATCAGATCAGATCGGATGGCGTGTCTGTGCAAAGAATGACGCAAAACGCAAAACGGAAAAGGGAAAAGGGAAAATGAGAAACCAGACACGAAAGAAAACACAAAACAAAACAACACAACACAACACGAGAGAAGAAGAAGAAGAAGAAGAAGAAAGAAGAAGAAAAAGATATTCCCAGACCGGGACTCGAACCCGGGTCTGCTGGGTGAGAGCCAGCTATCCTAACCACCTAGACTATCTGGGAACTTGAAAAACCACCAACTAACACACACACTACTAACAACACGCCACACTACACACACACCACACCACACCACACCACGCCTCTCAAACCAACCCCACGCCAAACAATTCCATTCCACTACAACCCACTTCACTCCCCTCCAATTCAATCGAATCGACTTGATCCGACTTGATCCGAGTTGATCCGAGTTGATCCGAGTCGAACCGAGTCGAACCGAGTCGAACCAAGTCGAACCGAGCCAAATCGAGTCGAGTTGGATCAAATCAAATCGAATCAAAGCGGAATATCCATCGGATCAGATCAGATCGGATGGCGTGTCTGTGCAAAGAATGACGCAAAACGCAAAACGGAAAACGGAAAACGGAAAATGAGAAACCAGACACGAAAGAGAACACAAAACAAAACAACACAACACAACACGAGAGAAGAAGAAGAAGAAGAAAAAAGAAGAAAAAAGAAGAAGAAAAAAGAAGAAAAAAGAAGAAGAAAAAGATATTCCCAGACCGGGACTCGAACCCGGGTCTGCTGGGTGAGAGCCAGCTATCCTAACCACCTAGACTATCTGGGAACTTGAAAAACCACCAACTAACACACACACTACTAACAACACGCCACACTACACACACACCACACCACACCACACCACGCCTCTCAAACCAACCCCACGCCAAACAATTCCATTCCACTACAACCCACTTCAATCCCCTCCAATTCAACCCGACTTGATCCGAGTTGATCCGAGTCGAATCGAGTCGAACCGAGTCGAACCGAGTCGAACCGAGTCGAACCAAGCCAAATCGAGCCAAATCGAGCCAAATCGAGTCGAGTTGGATCAAATCAAATCGAATCAAAGCGGAATATCCATCGGATCAGATCAGATCGGATGGCGTGTCTGTGCAAAGAATGACGCAAAACGGAAAACGGAAAACGGAAAACGGAAAAGGGAAAATGAGAAACCAGACACGAAAGAGAACACAAAACAAAACAACACAACACAACACGAGAGAAGAAGAAGAAGAAGAAAAAAGAAGAAAAAAGAAGAAGAAAAAGATATTCCCAGACCGGGACTCGAACCCGGGTCTGCTGGGTGAGAGCCAGCTATCCTAACCACCTAGACTATCTGGGAACTTGAAAAACCACCAACTAACACACACACTACTAACAACACGCCACACTACACACACACCACACCACACCACACCACGCCTCTCAAACCAACCCCACGCCAAACAATTCCATTCCACTACAACCCACTTCAATCCCCTCCAATTCAACCCGACTTGATCCGAGTTGATCCGAGTCGAATCGAGTCGAACCGAGTCGAACCGAGTCGAACCGAGTCGAACCAAGCCAAATCGAGCCAAATCGAGCCAAATCGAGTCGAGTTGGATCAAATCAAATCGAATCAAAGCGGAATATCCATCGGATCAGATCAGATCGGATGGCGTGTCTGTGCAAAGAATGACGCAAAACGGAAAACGGAAAACGGAAAACGGAAAAGGGAAAATGAGAAACCAGACACGAAAGAGAACACAAAACAAAACAACACAACACAACACGAGAGAAGAAGAAGAAGAAGAAAAAAGAAGAAAAAAGAAGAAGAAAAAGATATTCCCAGACCGGGACTCGAACCCGGGTCTGCTGGGTGAGAGCCAGCTATCCTAACCACCTAGACTATCTGGGAACTTGAAAAACCACCAACTAACACACACACTACTAACAACACGCCACACTACACACACACCACACCACACCACACCACGCCTCTCAAACCAACCCCACGCCAAACAATTCCATTCCACTACAACCCACTTCAATCCCCTCCAATTCAACCCGACTTGATCCGAGTTGATCCGAGTCGAATCGAGTCGAACCGAGTCGAACCGAGTCGAACCGAGTCGAACCAAGCCAAATCGAGCCAAATCGAGCCAAATCGAGTCGAGTTGGATCAAATCAAATCGAATCAAAGCGGAATATCCATCGGATCAGATCAGATCGGATGGCGTGTCTGTGCAAAGAATGACGCAAAACGGAAAACGGAAAACGGAAAAGGGAAAAGGGAAAATGAGAAACCAGACACGAAAGAGAACACAAAACAAAACAACACAACACAACACGAGAGAAGAAGAAGAAGAAGAAAAAAGAAGAAAAAAGAAGAAGAAAAAGATATTCCCAGACCGGGACTCGAACCCGGGTCTGCTGGGTGAGAGCCAGCTATCCTAACCACCTAGACTATCTGGGAACTTGAAAAACCACCAACTAACACACACACTACTAACAACACGCCACACTACACACACACCACACCACACCACACCACGCCTCTCAAACCAACCCCACGCCAAACAATTCCATTCCACTACAACCCACTTCAATCCCCTCCAATTCAACCCGACTTGATCCGAGTTGATCCGAGTCGAATCGAGTCGAACCGAGTCGAACCGAGTCGAACCGAGTCGAACCAAGCCAAATCGAGCCAAATCGAGCCAAATCGAGTCGAGTTGGATCAAATCAAATCGAATCAAAGCGGAATATCCATCGGATCAGATCAGATCGGATGGCGTGTCTGTGCAAAGAATGACGCAAAACGGAAAACGGAAAACGGAAAAGGGAAAAGGGAAAATGAGAAACCAGACACGAAAGAGAACACAAAACAAAACAACACAACACAACACGAGAGAAGAAGAAGAAGAAGAAAAAAGAAGAAAAAAGAAGAAGAAAAAGATATTCCCAGACCGGGACTCGAACCCGGGTCTGCTGGGTGAGAGCCAGCTATCCTAACCACCTAGACTATCTGGGAACTTGAAAAACCACCAACTAACACACACACTACTAACAACACGCCACACTACACACACACCACACCACACCACACCACGCCTCTCAAACCAACCCCACGCCAAACAATTCCATTCCACTACAACCCACTTCAATCCCCTCCAATTCAACCCGACTTGATCCGAGTTGATCCGAGTCGAATCGAGTCGAACCGAGTCGAACCGAGTCGAACCGAGTCGAACCAAGCCAAATCGAGCCAAATCGAGCCAAATCGAGTCGAGTTGGATCAAATCAAATCGAATCAAAGCGGAATATCCATCGGATCAGATCAGATCGGATGGCGTGTCTGTGCAAAGAATGACGCAAAACGGAAAACGGAAAACGGAAAAGGGAAAAGGGAAAATGAGAAACCAGACACGAAAGAGAACACAAAACAAAACAACACAACACAACACGAGAGAAGAAGAAGAAGAAGAAAAAAGAAGAAAAAAGAAGAAGAAAAAGATATTCCCAGACCGGGACTCGAACCCGGGTCTGCTGGGTGAGAGCCAGCTATCCTAACCACCTAGACTATCTGGGAACTTGAAAAACCACCAACTAACACACACACTACTAACAACACGCCACACTACACACACACCACACCACACCACACCACGCCTCTCAAACCAACCCCACGCCAAACAATTCCATTCCACTACAACCCACTTCAATTCCCTCCAATTCAACCCGACTTGATCCGAGTTGATCCGAGTCGAATCGAGTCGAACCGAGTCGAACCGAGTCGAACCGAGTCGAACCAAGCCAAATCGAGCCAAATCGAGCCAAATCGAGTCGAGTTGGATCAAATCAAATCGAATCAAAGCGGAATATCCATCGGATCAGATCAGATCGGATGGCGTGTCTGTGCAAAGAATGACGCAAAACGGAAAACGGAAAACGGAAAACGGAAAAGGGAAAAGGGAAAATGAGAAACCAGACACGAAAGAGAACACAAAACAACACAACACAACACAACACGAGAGAAGAAGAAGAAGAAGAAAAAAGAAGAAAAAAGAAGAAGAAAAAGATATTCCCAGACCGGGACTCGAACCCGGGTCTGCTGGGTGAGAGCCAGCTATCCTAACCACCTAGACTATCTGGGAACTTGAAAAACCACCAACTAACACACACACTACTAACAACACGCCACACTACACACACACCACACCACACCACACCACGCCTCTCAAACCAACCCCACGCCAAACAATTCCATTCCACTACAACCCACTTCAATCCCCTCCAATTCAACCCGACTTGATCCGAGTTGATCCGAGTCGAATCGAGTCGAACCGAGTCGAACCGAGTCGAACCGAGTCGAACCGAGTCGAACCAAGCCAAATCGAGCCAAATCGAGCCAAATCGAGTCGAGTTGGATCAAATCAAATCGAATCAAAGCGGAATATCCATCGGATCAGATCAGATCGGATGGCGTGTCTGTGCAAAGAATGACGCAAAACGGAAAACGGAAAACGGAAAACGGAAAAGGGAAAATGAGAAACCAGACACGAAAGAGAACACAAAACAAAACAACACAACACAACACGAGAGAAGAAGAAGAAGAAGAAAAAAGAAGAAAAAAGAAGAAGAAAAAGATATTCCCAGACCGGGACTCGAACCCGGGTCTGCTGGGTGAGAGCCAGCTATCCTAACCACCTAGACTATCTGGGAACTTGAAAAACCACCAACTAACACACACACTACTAACAACACGCCACACTACACACACACCACACCACACCACACCACGCCTCTCAAACCAACCCCACGCCAAACAATTCCATTCCACTACAACCCACTTCAATCCCCTCCAATTCAACCCGACTTGATCCGAGTTGATCCGAGTCGAATCGAGTCGAACCGAGTCGAACCGAGTCGAACCGAGTCGAACCAAGCCAAATCGAGCCAAATCGAGCCAAATCGAGTCGAGTTGGATCAAATCAAATCGAATCAAAGCGGAATATCCATCGGATCAGATCAGATCGGATGGCGTGTCTGTGCAAAGAATGACGCAAAACGGAAAACGGAAAACGGAAAACGGAAAACGGAAAAGGGAAAAGGGAAAATGAGAAACCAGACACGAAAGAGAACACAAAACAAAACAACACAACACAACACGAGAGAAGAAGAAGAAGAAGAAAAAAGAAGAAAAAAGAAGAAGAAAAAGATATTCCCAGACCGGGACTCGAACCCGGGTCTGCTGGGTGAGAGCCAGCTATCCTAACCACCTAGACTATCTGGGAACTTGAAAAACCACCAACTAACACACACACTACTAACAACACGCCACACTACACACACACCACACCACACCACACCACGCCTCTCAAACCAACCCCACGCCAAACAATTCCATTCCACTACAACCCACTTCAATCCCCTCCAATTCAACCCGACTTGATCCGAGTTGATCCGAGTCGAATCGAGTCGAACCGAGTCGAACCGAGTCGAACCGAGTCGAACCAAGCCAAATCGAGCCAAATCGAGCCAAATCGAGTCGAGTTGGATCAAATCAAATCGAATCAAAGCGGAATATCCATCGGATCAGATCAGATCGGATGGCGTGTCTGTGCAAAGAATGACGCAAAACGGAAAACGGAAAACGGAAAACGGAAAAGGGAAAATGAGAAACCAGACACGAAAGAGAACACAAAACAAAACAACACAACACAACACGAGAGAAGAAGAAGAAGAAGAAAAAAGAAGAAAAAAGAAGAAGAAAAAGATATTCCCAGACCGGGACTCGAACCCGGGTCTGCTGGGTGAGAGCCAGCTATCCTAACCACCTAGACTATCTGGGAACTTGAAAAACCACCAACTAACACACACACTACTAACAACACGCCACACTACACACACACCACACCACACCACACCACGCCTCTCAAACCAACCCCACGCCAAACAATTCCATTCCACTACAACCCACTTCAATCCCCTCCAATTCAACCCGACTTGATCCGAGTTGATCCGAGTCGAATCGAGTCGAACCGAGTCGAACCGAGTCGAACCGAGTCGAACCAAGCCAAATCGAGCCAAATCGAGCCAAATCGAGTCGAGTTGGATCAAATCAAATCGAATCAAAGCGGAATATCCATCGGATCAGATCAGATCGGATGGCGTGTCTGTGCAAAGAATGACGCAAAACGGAAAACGGAAAACGGAAAAGGGAAAAGGGAAAATGAGAAACCAGACACGAAAGAGAACACAAAACAAAACAACACAACACAACACGAGAGAAGAAGAAGAAGAAGAAAAAAGAAGAAAAAAGAAGAAGAAAAAAGAAGAAAAAAGAAGAAGAAAAAGATATTCCCAGACCGGGACTCGAACCCGGGTCTGCTGGGTGAGAGCCAGCTATCCTAACCACCTAGACTATCTGGGAACTTGAAAAACCACCAACTAACACACACACTACTAACAACACGCCACACTACACACACACCACACCACACCACACCACGCCTCTCAAACCAACCCCACGCCAAACAATTCCATTCCACTACAACCCACTTCAATCCCCTCCAATTCAACCCGACTTGATCCGAGTTGATCCGAGTCGAATCGAGTCGAACCGAGTCGAACCGAGTCGAACCGAGTCGAACCAAGCCAAATCGAGCCAAATCGAGCCAAATCGAGTCGAGTTGGATCAAATCAAATCGAATCAAAGCGGAATATCCATCGGATCAGATCAGATCGGATGGCGTGTCTGTGCAAAGAATGACGCAAAACGGAAAACGGAAAACGGAAAAGGGAAAAGGGAAAATGAGAAACCAGACACGAAAGAGAACACAAAACAAAACAACACAACACAACACGAGAGAAGAAGAAGAAGAAGAAAAAAGAAGAAAAAAGAAGAAGAAAAAGATATTCCCAGACCGGGACTCGAACCCGGGTCTGCTGGGTGAGAGCCAGCTATCCTAACCACCTAGACTATCTGGGAACTTGAAAAACCACCAACTAACACACACACTACTAACAACACGCCACACTACACACACACCACACCACACCACACCACGCCTCTCAAACCAACCCCACGCCAAACAATTCCATTCCACTACAACCCACTTCAATCCCCTCCAATTCAACCCGACTTGATCCGAGTTGATCCGAGTCGAATCGAGTCGAACCGAGTCGAACCGAGTCGAACCGAGTCGAACCGAGTCGAACCAAGCCAAATCGAGCCAAATCGAGCCAAATCGAGTCGAGTTGGATCAAATCAAATCGAATCAAAGCGGAATATCCATCGGATCAGATCAGATCGGATGGCGTGTCTGTGCAAAGAATGACGCAAAACGGAAAACGGAAAACGGAAAAGGGAAAAGGGAAAATGAGAAACCAGACACGAAAGAGAACACAAAACAAAACAACACAACACAACACGAGAGAAGAAGAAGAAGAAGAAAAAAGAAGAAAAAAGAAGAAGAAAAAGATATTCCCAGACCGGGACTCGAACCCGGGTCTGCTGGGTGAGAGCCAGCTATCCTAACCACCTAGACTATCTGGGAACTTGAAAAACCACCAACTAACACACACACTACTAACAACACGCCACACTACACACACACCACACCACACCACACCACGCCTCTCAAACCAACCCCACGCCAAACAATTCCATTCCACTACAACCCACTTCAATCCCCTCCAATTCAACCCGACTTGATCCGAGTTGATCCGAGTCGAATCGAGTCGAACCGAGTCGAACCGAGTCGAACCGAGTCGAACCGAGTCGAACCAAGCCAAATCGAGCCAAATCGAGCCAAATCGAGTCGAGTTGGATCAAATCAAATCGAATCAAAGCGGAATATCCATCGGATCAGATCAGATCGGATGGCGTGTCTGTGCAAAGAATGACGCAAAACGGAAAACGGAAAACGGAAAACGGAAAAGGGAAAATGAGAAACCAGACACGAAAGAGAACACAAAACAAAACAACACAACACAACACGAGAGAAGAAGAAGAAGAAGAAAAAAGAAGAAAAAAGAAGAAGAAAAAGATATTCCCAGACCGGGACTCGAACCCGGGTCTGCTGGGTGAGAGCCAGCTATCCTAACCACCTAGACTATCTGGGAACTTGAAAAACCACCAACTAACACACACACTACTAACAACACGCCACACTACACACACACCACACCACACCACACCACGCCTCTCAAACCAACCCCACGCCAAACAATTCCATTCCACTACAACCCACTTCAATCCCCTCCAATTCAACCCGACTTGATCCGAGTTGATCCGAGTCGAATCGAGTCGAACCGAGTCGAACCGAGTCGAACCGAGTCGAACCAAGCCAAATCGAGCCAAATCGAGCCAAATCGAGTCGAGTTGGATCAAATCAAATCGAATCAAAGCGGAATATCCATCGGATCAGATCAGATCGGATGGCGTGTCTGTGCAAAGAATGACGCAAAACGGAAAACGGAAAACGGAAAAGGGAAAAGGGAAAATGAGAAACCAGACACGAAAGAGAACACAAAACAAAACAACACAACACAACACGAGAGAAGAAGAAGAAGAAGAAGAAGAAGAAAAAAGAAGAAGAAAAAGATATTCCCAGACCGGGACTCGAACCCGGGTCTGCTGGGTGAGAGCCAGCTATCCTAACCACCTAGACTATCTGGGAACTTGAAAAACCACCAACTAACACACACACTACTAACAACACTCCAGATTTCACACAAGGTCGAATACAGGTAAGGTCAATTATGGGTCAAACTTGGTGTTGACCATCATGAAGTTGTTATTGTTCTGATTGGACGATTGTACAGTGTTGGTAACCCCACTGATTTCCTACACCTCAGTAGAAAGTCTGTGTCTCTACTTGCTTCTTCTCCCACACTTTGAAAGCTCTCTTCTGCATTTTCTTCATCGCCTTCATTCCTAGTGTCTTTCTCGAGGGGAAGTACTGTTTGATCAGGCAGATTCTATCTCTCTTGCAACGGCGTCGAGCACGCCTGGATGCACCATTGGCAATAAAATCCCCAAGCTGCTACACATGCTTTCTCGACAACTCATAAATAATTCTAATGAACCCGAGGCAGGTTAGGGGAGGGACACTAACAGCGGTGTTGATCTTACGATTAAACCGCTCCAAAGGGCTGTTAGTTCTGCTAACCAGCGTCCAGACAACACCATGGCTCCAGGTTTCTAGAGAGTAAACATGAAGCCAAGTCACACGAAAACACGTCCAGTACGCGAGCCAGTTTGTTGCAGAATTGACGAAGTTATTCTCGATGCATGCACGTTTGATGAGTCACCGAACGCATTGAATACCAGGTCCACCATTTTGACCTTGCGGAATAAGCGTAAAGACATCGAAATACCCTTGTGCCATGGTAATCTTGATTTGCGGCTCGGGGATGCTCAACTTTTTCATTTTGCGCCGGTCCGCTTGCTTGAAATGAAAATAGCAACCAACTAGTCGTGCTTCAGAAAACTGAACCCATACAGCACTGTAAAGACTAGCTTCAAAATCGTACTCAATAGCCTTGGACTGCAGTTTGTGATCTGGGACTCCAATGACTGCTTGGATGATGTTCCAGTGCATATCTTGTGTTATCCCTGTAGACAACCCATAGAACACTAGATGGACGAGGTCAGTAGCATGATCGTATACCATAACAATTACGCACTGATAGAAGCCTGCAGGGACACAGCGAAACATCCCACCCACAAAGAGTGTGGTGCTCTTGTACTTGCACCGCTGGATCAGTGCAGGGTGGGCCTACCCCGTGATTCTCTCGAGTCTCCCGTTGATAACTATCTACTGGTAAAGCTGAAAGAATAGAATCGACCTGCCATGGACGAGTGGCAATGGCGGAATCTCTGCGACGCCATGAATGCCGCCTCCAAAGTGTACCCTCCGCGCTCGATAGACGCAGTTGATGACGTTTTGACTCAGTGCTGTCTGGACGATACCCGTATCTGGACCGTATTACACTGAGCTCACTATATTCCAGATTACCATTGCTGTCATGCCCATGTCTGCGAGACCCATGCCATGAATCTCGTCACACATTTGGCGAGTAATGCCTTGTCTTGGTACGCCTGCAGCTAGAATGGCACCTCGGACGTGTGATCCCCAAGCTGCTTGTATTCATTACTCACAACGGCAAAACAAAGCTTTGCCCTACACCCACAACGGTAGCGTTAGCAGCGGAAACTTGCCCCAACGATGATACATGTTAGCGTGCGTACTTATACCCACCCACATAAACCGAACTGTGAACTCGAGCTCATACCACAGCAAGATCCGTCTCCATCTCACCGTTACTCATGCCACTTTTGTCGTTGTTCGGACTACTAGCATCTAGATCGTCACCACGGCCAGACCATATATTACTGACATCCTCCCACGCTTCGCTAACACCCCGAAATGAGGTGGTGCTGTCTTGATAGCTTACAGACTAGACTATCTCCCCCTGGTCGCTGCGGTCTCCATCAGCCACCGCAGCCACGTTGGGTTGCATTCGCAATGTTTTGCGCTTGTTGATCGCCGGGCGGGAGGACATGGGTGGTTACTTTTCTCCATGTGTAGTTGAGAAGGATTTAGCTTATGGTGTCTGTGGCTTCCAGCCTCTGGGGGCTTCGAAGTCGACGCCAACCAACCATTGCTGACAGATAATGCTGAGCGGAAAAACCCAAAACTGACCACTGTGGTATAGATGGATTACCTCCGATAAACAGGCCAGCGTGAAAGCCGCAGAGTATTTTATCTGGATATTTGAAGGCCCCGACCACTCAAATTGACTGCTTCCGAGAGAATGCGGCGGCGTGAGATGAGCACGACTACGGGATCGGCTTTGATCGTTCCCATTTGCGAGTGCCACCTCGAGGAATTGTCAGCCAGATTGTGGTCTCTCTTTCATTTTTGCCCAATTGTGTATTCCAGGCCACATAAATGCAACGTTTTTGCAAGGTATACCGTCGCTGACATGCAGGACGAAACTTAGTTTGGGTACAAACAATCAGATCAAATTTGAGTGATCTCAAAACATGTTGAAATAACGTCACCGAAGAATAGAGTTGCTCAAGTTATGAGCATGATTTTTCAACTCATTGTCAATTTTATGTCTGTGCAGCATGGACATATAGAGTGCTAGTACGTCTAGCAATGATGGCTCGATTCAGTCCTTGATCTTTGCCACCGCATGATCTCGCTAGTCATGCTGAAATAATGCCGTATCTCGAATTCGTACTGCTTCCATGTGATCAAAATCTCCAATTCATGAGTGGAGGGGCGCGATGAGCTCTTACATCAGCTGCGGCATGGCCATCTGCGCGACTCCACTCGCATTCGTGTAGAGTCGAATTTTCATCGTACCTAGTAGAAAACCACAGGTACCACAATGTAGGTGTCCGAGGAACTTCAGTTGGATGCGAAGAAAAATTTTCCCTCGAAGTCCGGGATTGTACCAAAGCTGGCAAATTTATAAGTGTGTAGCCATCTCACGTCCCGAGACACGTGGCCATGGTTTGGCTCGAGTACACTACATCACCTCCATAACAGAAACCAGCAGTAACGGCGGCGGCAACAATGACGACTCCACGATTCGGAGACCCAGTGATGATGCTTCCCGGTGCTGGTTCCAAAATCCTAGCACAACTGACGCTGGTGTACAGCTGCGCCGAGCAGAGGGCCAGCGTGCGGCGGTTGTGTTGAAGTATGTATCGTGCGGTCGGCAAACGATGGTCAGTCAGGCAGTCCACGTCGGCGGTACTCGATCTGAGAGACGACGTGGTGAGCTGGATCGCCTCCGCGTTTCGCCAATTGGCTGAGCGGCATCCAATCCCCGCCGCTTTCCGTCGAAGCGACACTCCATCGGGCCAATCGGGACCTGGGGACTGGCTCGATCCAGCCAATAAGGCGGCGCGCGGGTCGTCCGCTCGCGCAAGGAGCGAGTCGGTCCGTCGTGTTGCGCCAGTTGCCGAGCCGCGAGCATGGCGCCGACCGCGTCGCCCGCGGCGTCCGGGTCGCTGCCGCTGCCCGCGGGCTTCTTCCCCGCGCGCGCGCCGTCCGAGGCGCTGCGGCGCCAGTACGTCGAGTTCGCGGAGGCGTCGCTGCGCAAGGTGTTCGCGCTGAGCGACTGCCACAAGAACAGCTGGATCCCGCTGCGCGAGAAGAAGGGCGTGGCCGTCTTCCGCAACTTCGGCGCGCTGCGCGGCGCCAAGGCGCACAAGTCCAACGTGGCCGAGGTGGCCGGCAAGGGCGAGCTGGCCGGCGCGCTGCCAGAGGTCGGCCGCGCCTACGCCGCGCACGACGACGCGCGCTTCCGCCGACTCATGAAGAAGCTCCACCCGTCGGGCGGCGGCGTGCTCGACGCAGCCGTGCTATTCACCGTCGTGCCATGCTCCGCAGCCGCGCCATTCAGATACATCGGCGTCAAGTGGTTCGCGCTCAAGACCCCCACGCCGCTCGTCGCTCACAGGGACTACTGCTGCCTAGAGGTCACCGACAAGATGGTCGACTCGCTCGGAAACGAAATGTTCGTGCGCGTCCTCAGCTCCATCGACGTAGGCGACGCATGCCCATCGCTAGAGCACTCGCACGGACTCGTGCGCGCCAAGATGCTCGCGGGGTTCATGTACAGGGCAGACCGCGCCGAGCCGGGCGTCGTGCGCGTGCACCACGTCATGCGCTTCGACCCCGGAGGATACTTCCCGGCGCAGTGGGCATTCAAGATGGCAGAGTCGCAGCTCATCACTGGCATCGTGCAGCTGCGCAGACTCGTCGACAAACAGCAGATGACGGCCTGCACCTTCGTCGACCGCGCGCAGTGGGTGCCCAACGACCAGCGACGCCACTGTGCCGTCTGCGCGCGCGCATTCGGCACATTCCGCCCGCGCCACCACTGCCGCGCCTGCGGAGAGGTTATATGCGGCAAGTGCAGCGTGCTAAAGCGCGTCGATGTGCCAGGCACCACGCTGCGCAACGTGCGCATCTGTTCCGTCTGCAACATGACGGTGCAGCACGCAGGCAGTGCCGGGAGCAACAGCCGACTTGCCGGGATCAGCGGGGCAGATCAGCGGCTCGGACCCAACCGCCTGAGTACCAGCCAGGCGAGCGACAACATGTCAGAAGTCTCGACGTCGTCCTTCACGTCTAGCAGCACTGTCGCGCACAACGAGATGAACCTGATGGACCTGTACATGACCGGCGGCTCGCCCGACACGCCGTCTGCTTCCTCCGACACCTCCACGTCGTCCAACCTCTCGATCCGGTCAACTACATCCACGCAATCGTCGTACGATCGCAGTCGGCACCGCCGCGGTCAGAGCGGCACGAATTTCGGACCGTTTGGGGCTATGCGGACGCCAAGATCCGGGTTCTTCCCCGAAGCTAGCAACACCCCACGATCCTACATCGCCAACAGCTTGACTCCGCACAACGGGCATGGATTTGGCTCTGGACCAGCCACACCAAGCTCAGACGCGAGTAGCACAACCCCATCCAGCCGGATTGAAAGTCTCAACAAGCACGTGCCAGTCGACTTGGGGTACCTGCGTGACACAGTCAAGCTTGGTATCAGTAGTGACGGAAGCCACACCGAGGGTGTCAACCAAGATAGCGCTAACAATGTCAGTGTCAGCCCCGCAAAGGTACTCACTATTGATACAAGCGTTGCGACGCTCACAGTTAGCGATGGCAAAGCCGAGGAAGCTGCAACGGTGGCTCTAGAAGATGAAGAAAAGGTCGCTACCCCACAAGACGACGCCAAGCGAAGCTCTTTGCAAAAAGATATTCGAGCGTCGCTATCTACTACTGAGAAAGAGCCGCACCGACGGCACCGCACTCGCCCGTCAGATCACAGCGCGTCGTCATCGCGCGCATCTCGCTCACTCGCGCGCAAGAGCTCCTCGCGGGAAGAAGTTCCTCGCAGCAGCATCAACAGTGGAAGTCTGCGCAAGTCGCTCTTCGGAGGCATCTTTTCGTCACGAGGACGCAGCAGCTCCGTCGATTTGCCGCGTTCATCCGCCGCGTAATACCAATAACTTTCACAGCCTTTGTTCCCCGCGTGCGCGATGTTGACGGTGCTCTTTGTTCTTCTCCTGCAAACTCAAAACGAATGGCTTGTCCAAGCCAACAACAACGATGTGTAGTAGCTACGAACTACCCGATCTTCGAACTGGTGCACACCACGTATTTGTCACCGCTGATCTCGCTGGTTGTCCCCCGTGCTTGGTCGCCGAGCCTTTTGGCCTCCTTGGTGGGCTGTTTGTATCTCCAACATTTTTTCGAGCTTCCGCGCTCCGTCCAAGAACCACCGTGATTGAACACGCTGCTTCGCGAGCGCGACTTTTTCCTGTTGCATTTGCCGAGCTGCATCTTCAACCAGTTGCTCTCGCCTCTCGAGCTCTTTTTGCCGTGCGTCTCTCTGCTGTTCCGTGTGCACAAGCTCCTCGACTCGCTTTCTGAGACGTACGACCTCTTTCTCCATAGCAGCAAACTCGGACGCTCGACGAGCAAGCGCGTGCGTCTTCTCAAGTGTTTCCCGACCGAGAGCTGTGAGTTCCACGCGTCTGGCCTCGGTGGCAGCTTCAGCGGCTTGAAGGCGGAGCGCACGTTCGTCAAGCGCAGCTGAGCGTGCGTCCACCTCGACGCGGTCATCTGCCAGTCTGGATTGCCGCGTATCCAGTTGGCTGCGCATGGCATCTAATCGTGCTCGCTCCTCGTCCAGCCGCGTGTTAGTGCGCGCAACTGACACGAGCAACTCTCGTCGCTGCTCGTCTACTGCCTCACGCTCTCGAGCGATCTTGGCGAGCTCTTGCTGCACACGCTGCTCGGCGCGATCTTCCGCCTGCGCCTTGGCGGCCCACGCCTTGGCGAGTTCGGCTTCGAGTCTTGCGACATCTTTTGCGGTCTGTGCCTCCAATTCGTGAAGCTGCTTGGTGCGCGCGGCCTCTAGCTTCTCGAATCGCTCCTTCTCGGTCTCCACGACTCGTCGGTGGACTTCTGGCAGCGTCTCTCGCTCCGCGAGTCTCGCCGCCTGCTCTTTCTCAAGCTCTTTGCGGAGCGCGTCAAGTTCGACTTGGCACTTGCGCTCCAGCACCTGCAGGTCGATGGCATGCGAAGCCGCAAGTGCGTCGGCACGCCTCTCGGCCTCCATGCGGGTGCTGACGGCGCTGTCGACGTCCTTTGCTCTGGCGTGGAGGTCGTCCAGTGCAGCTCGGAGCTTGTCGGCGAGCGCGAAGCCGCGTTCCTCCGCCGCGCGCTTCTCGCCCAGCGCGAGCTCGAGCTTCTCGGCCAGCGCGTCGCACTCGAGCTGCCTGGTAGCCACTCGCTTCTCTGCTGCTGCGACCTGGTCGCGTGCGGCACTGAGATCGCCGCGCAGTGCGTCGACCATGCGCTCGTGCTCGTGGCGCCGCTCGGCAGCGCGCTTGCGCTTCTTATCGATGCGCGCCTTGCGCATGCGCAGCTCCTCGCGCTGGCGGCGCAGCTCGGCCTTGAGCTCGCGCTCCTTCCACGTGAGCACGGCGTTGCGCTCGCGCAAGTCCTCTAGCTCGTCCTCGTACTTGCTCTCGACCTTGCGCAGCAGCAGCGAGAACTTGCGCTCGTCGAGCTCGCTGGCCGCCACAATAGGCGCCGGAGCTGCGGGCGGCGCGACAGCAGCCTGCGGCATTGCCAGAAGCGCCTGGGATGTTGAAGGCGGCTCCAGCGACAGCCGCGGCTTGGACAGCACCTTGAGGTCGACGCTGGGCGAGTTGCCGCTACCCGCAAAGCCCGAGGACGCCGATAGCGACGCGCGGCGGCCGTCACCTGGGAACTTGCTGGGGTCGAGGCGGAACGCGGGCGAGTTGCGCGCCGCGCGCACCGAGAGGTCGACGACGTGGCGCGTGGGGCTGGCGCTGGCCGAGCGGCGGCTCTCGTCCTCGAACGAGCCCTCTCCGTAGTCGTCGTCGTCGCCTACAGCGCGGGTGAGTGGCGAGGCGGCCGCCAGAGCGACCGGCGCGCGCGCTGACGCCGCCGACGCCTCCGCGTCGTCGAAGTCGTCGCTGTAGCCGCCGTCGTCAAAGTCGTCCTCGTACTCGTCGGCCTCGTCGTCGGCCTGCGGCCGAGAAGCAGGAGCGGCAGCGGCTAGAGCGACAGCAGCAGCAGCAGCAGCTCCAGGACGAGCGCGGACTGCGGTGGGGCCGTCGCTCTCGTCGACTTCACTGGCGACGACGCTCTCGTCAGCGGCGAAGGCCGCATCCTCGGGCTCGGACGCCACCTCGGACGCGGCCGAGTCGTCGCTGTCGAGCATGCTGCGCGGCGATGGAGCAGGAGCAGGCAGGAGTAGCAGCAGTCAGTAGTGCGTAGGGCGAAGGACCAGCGGGCGAATGACAGTTGAAGCGGGAAACCGCCTGGCGCGGAGGGGCGCGGGGTCTCGTTGGCGTGGTGCTCATAATGTTTGCGCGTTGACCTGCATCATCGGCGTCGCCGCGGGCGGAACCAACACTGGGGCGCACGGAAGGCGAGGAGCGTGTTTCGATCTTACGAGCCGATCAAGCGGCGAGTCGCCCGAGGCGGCGGCGGTCGCGCCGGAGCGACGCACGCCGCCGCCGTCGAGGGCGGTACGCCTGTCCTGCCTGCCCACGCGTCCGCAGCACGCGCGGCTTGTGTGTCAGCAGCGCTCTGGGTCGCCAGGCGGGCTGTCGGGCGAGGCTGCGCGTGGGTCGCTTACTTGTTGGCGTTCGAGTTGGGTCCGAGGCGCTTGCCGCCGGGGGCCGCGACGACGTTGACGAAGCGGCGGTTGTACTGCCAGCGCTTCTTGGCGCGTCCCGTGAGCGCCTTCTTCTTGTCCTCCTGCTTGGGCACCTTGGGGGTCTGGCCCTTGACCTTACCGGCACGCGCCAGCGAGCCGTGGACCTTACCGCCACCGCGCAGGCGCAGGGCCAGGTTCAGCGTCGTGTTGTTCTCGCTGCGACGACACAAGCGGGCGTTAGTGGGCGGCCTGCTTGGACCCAGCAGCAGCAGCAGCAGCAGCAGCACAAGCGCCTGCCTGCCTACCTCTGCATCCTGTCGCTTCCCGTGGGAGAATTCCAATTGCTCGGCGCCGGTGGCGGCGGCGGCGCGCGGCCAAGCGAACCCCCGCGCCAGCCAATGCTCGGCGGCGTCGGCGCGGCCTTCTTACGGGTCAAGTGGGTAATTACCCTCTGCTTTTCTTTTTTTTTACACCCGCGCGACTTCCGGGAAGCCACGCGCGCACTAAGCGAAAGGCGGGGGCCATGAGGACCATGGCGAGGCGTGGGCTGCGGCTGGCGTGGCTGCCGCTGCGCGCGCGGGCGCTGGCGACGGCGGACGGGCCGCCGCTGCCGCGCCACATCAAGTTCCGCATGCCGGACCTGGACTTCCAGGCGCGTGGAGAGCCGTGGCGCGTGGACGCGGGCGGGGACACGGGGCGCTGACGGTGGCGCGCGAGCAGGCGATCGGCAGCGGGGCGGCCGAGGGCGCGACGCTGCACAAGTGGCACGTGCGCGAGGGCGAGCGCGTGCGCGACGGCGCGCAGATGTGCGAGGTGCGGGCGCTCTGCTCGCGGGCGGCGCGCGGCGCGGGCTGACGGTGCGCGCAGATCGACACGCCGGACCTCAACTTTGTGCTCGAGGCGGGCGACGAGGGGTTCATCGCGCGCATCCGTACGTAACAAAGCCGCCGTGCAGTGCGAGCACGCCACGCTAACGCGCGCTCGTGGGCGAGCAGTGGTGCCTGAGGGCACGAGCAGACTCAAGGCCGCGCAGCCGCTGGCCATCATCGTGGAGAGCGAGGAGGACGTCCAGCCATTCCTGGAGGCGCTGCGGGACCAGCCCCACGCGATTGAGGGTGCGTGCTGCGGTCTTTGCGATACACACCTGGGGGCACCGACAGCCACGACTAACTTCGTGCTGACTGCACCACAGGATACGTTGAGACGGGGGAGCAGGCGACGCCCCAGGTCGAGGTTGAGCCGCCAACCACGCCGCCGACGGCAAAGGCCGAGGGAAGTGACGTGCTGCGCGTGCTGCACAAGCTGCAGAAGGAGGGCCGCTTCGAGGATGAGGCGCGGTTCAAGGTGCTCAAGTCGCTCGCGCGGAAAAATGACCCTGAGCTGCTCAATACGTTCCGCGGCAGCTTCGAGGACGGCGTGATGGAGGAGGCGGCCTTCGACAAGGACTTCTTCGTTGACAATGCGCTGGACCTGGCAGAGGAGGCAGCCAAGAGCGCGGGCGTAGAGACCAAGGAGGAGTGAGCGTGCTGCGAGGCTTCGCTCTCCAACACTAAACAAGTTATGAGGGATACTTGTGCCGCACTTACCACTTGATAGCTTCTAGTTCAGAATGTATATCGCGGCAGTTGCTGCAGACAATTGCGGGCCACCTTCACCACTGAAGCCATTGTCGTTTACGCTCACGGTAATGGCATCTTGCAGGCCACCTTGGCATCCAGGTACCTCACGACAAGCATACTGGAGGTGGTTCATGATACCATCCAGGTTCGTGACGGTTCCAGAAAACTCCAGAGTCCGTGAGCCTTGCTGCTCACTTTCAATGGGAGCATTGATTTCCAAGCTACTTGCCCCAGCTGAGAGCACGAATACCTCGCTGTTCTTCAGCACCTCTGGCAAGATTCGAAGTGCTCCCCTCTGAACTGTAACGTGAAGATACAGCAAGCCATCTGCAGCATCCGAATCGGAGACTCCAACTCCACCCACGGAAACCCACATGCCGACTGGTGCATAATAGCGAGCGCCAATCTCTACAACCGGAGGGTTATTGATCGAGATGATTTGAATGGGCAGCCGCTCAATAGTTGGCGATCTGACGGATTTCGGGACTCTGCTATCTGTCAACACCTCGAGACTGACGACCAACTCGTCCCAACCTACATACTCAGGGATACTGTTGTATGTCACCTCCTGCACCACACAGTTCAAGGCCGAGATCGTCCCCTCCATCGTGATTTTCTGCTGTGTGGAATCAGATGTGAGCTCTCTCGTGAAGATAACCCCGTCACACAAGCGACCAAGAGAAAGCCATCCCTTCTTGCACTCCAAATCCAGCAAGAAAAGTCTAGTTTGGTCTGCTTGAGTTGAAGACAACAACAAAGATCGAAACGGGTGACTCTCCGTTTCGCCCAAACTTGTACGCAGGTCACGACCAAAATCTTGCCCGATGTAAAAGAATGCATTGTTGCTCATACTCGCGATCATTGAGCCAATTTTCTCCTCGTTGCCAACGATGGCAGGCTCGTTTGACCCAGTAAACACTCGTGTAGTACCCACTGCAGTTCCATCCGACAACCAAAATTCTTCACGGTTGGTTCGATCTTCTTGTGCAGCAAAGAGCAAGCGATTTGTATCAAAGATGTTGAGATATCTTGGCCTAGAGCCTCGTACTCCTGGAGCTAAATCAAGAAGTAGGGTTGTCCCTGCACTCGTACCATCAGTGACCCACATTTCCGAGCCGTGAATCCCGTCGTCAGCCTGGAAAAACACCCGGCCCGAAAATCCAGTAAGGAAGCAAGGATTTGACCCTTCACTGCCACTTCGGATATCCACAAGCAGTGCTGTCCCTTGTCTTGTTCCGTCGCTGATCCATAGCTCAAACCCATGAACACAGTCATTCGCCCGGAAGATTGCTAGTTGCGATGGCAGACTCACGAGAAAAGATGGATCAGACGAGTCGGGGCCGGCACAGATGTCAAGAACAAGCCCAGTCCCGACATGTGAGTGGTCGTGCTGAGCGTAGTCATTGGTCGGTGCTCCGTCCGAAAACCACAGCTCTCTTCCAATTGCTTCAGTATACGCTGAAAAAAGTATTCGATCACCAATTGATACCAAATGTTCAGGGCGTGATCCGCGTGTACCAGGCTCAATGTCCGCCACAAGCATCGTTCCGCCTCGCGAACCGTCGGTTAACCACAACTCGGCACCGTAATCAGCAGTTGATGCTTGGAAGTAAAGTTTCCCGCCATGCTCCATCAAAGCAGACGGCATAGCTCCCATGTCTCCAGACACAATATTGGTGATACGTCGGGTCCCTTCTGTAGTCCCATCTGTTGACCACAGTTGTCGCCCGAAAGGTCTCGAACGGTTTTGAGGGTCACGAATGCACATGATGCCGGCAAAATTAGCAGTGTCAAAACCTGTCTCAGCGTGATACGAGTCGCGGTACCCTGCATGTTTGTATGCTCCGGTGACCTGTATGCACATCAACGCGACGTGAAATCAGAGAATACCCTGGGTCAGTCAAGAGTGCGAGACCTACCTTTGAGTCAGATAGACGAAAGTAGAAACGCTCCTGTCCACCCCATAGGTATCCTCTCCAGCCGCACTTATCAAAGTAGGCGAGATCCTCACTGTGTCCAAGCATGTCGTTTCCGATAAATATTGAATTCGCCTCTGCAGTTGACGCCCAGTGAAATCCAACAGGACAGTCGTACGTCTGATGGTGACATTAAACAACAGTATCGTTGAGTATTAGCTGTATGAGAATGGCTTAGTGTGCACTCACCTCATCGGGATCCCACACGCTCGTTTGGGATACAGCATAGTAGGCATTAGGATTGAATCTGCTCTGGAAGAAGCCTTGGCATGCATCGTAACGGTCATCATTCAGCATCCACGACGTATCTACACCACTTGCAGAAAAGTACACTCTCCCATCGCGAGAAAATTTCATAAGATCTCTGGGTGAAGACGACCCACTCCCGACCATAATGTCTTTAACTAGTGCAGTCCCTGCGTACGTGCCGTCCGATCTCCAAAGCTCTGTGCCAAGCTGAGGGTGGGCTGCACTGAAGAGTAAACTTCCACCGTCAAGAGGCGTCAAGAACGAAATCGCATTTCCAGGCAAACCTGTAAACGACTCCACTACAGTAAGTCTAGAAACAGATTCGGTGCAGGTTGGACAGGCTCTCATTAAACTCCACTTTGAGTCCGTTTGACTTTTTTGATCTGGGATGAAAGGCTGAGCCCCACGTAGAAGAATGGATGAGTTCTCGCTCACTTGCACCAACGTCTCAGATGGCAAATGAATCACTAGGCTGTCATCTTCCGACTCAAGCATTCGAGTTGGTAGGTCATCCAAGGATTCACTATCAACACGCTCCTCATCGAAGACTGCCAAAGAGCTATCGACATGGTTTTCGAAATGAGTTCCAATCACAACTTGATTGGCGAATTCTCCAACCGGGCTTAACGCAGATCGGGAGATTTGTGTAGCTAGCAATTGGTTGCTCGGTTGGATTGCGCTGCTAATGGGAACAAACTGCAGACTCCAATTATCTGACTGTACTTGACTAAATATAGTTGGTGGCAGTGCGCTATCTCCATCAGTAGGTAGATTGTAGGTCGGTGCAACAAACAAGAATATTTCCACCTCCACACTCCGTTGAGAGTTCAAAGAGGTGTCAATTACATACACATTGATAGTTTCTGCGCCGAACCAGTTTGGGTCCGGAGTGTACGTGCTTCCGTTTAGCGCCTCGTTTAGGCTTTCGACAAACCCACGAGCTTTGATGCTGTGCTGCTCCGTTCTTAAAAGTTGAACGCCTCGGATATTTGGGCGAAGTTTGAAGCGGCCATTGTTACAGTTGACGCGTATCTCAAGCATGGAGAATTGAGAATGCGGTGCATCCACGTCAAGTATATGAATGGATCCATTGAAAATGTGCATGTGATTTTCTGTAATTTGGACAACCGTTTCTGGGACAGTGAGCTTCAATCCGTGTGGTGTCCAAGCAATTGGACGGACGTGAAGTGTGGTGGTACTGATTTGAGGACCTCCTTTACCATAATTGCCACGGTCGTCGACTTGGAGTGAAACTGATACGATCGATCTCAGTGGGCTGTCTGCGCGATAGAATTCTGCACTTTGAAGTTCAAAAATGATCTCAGACAATGCGTCATTTAGATCTTCTTGGGTTCCCGAGATTACTAGAAAGTTGGATCGTTCTGTAGCTGATCCGTCTGAAGCAACATCCGTAGAAGTAGAAAAGCGAGCTGGATTGCTTAGCTTTGGTAACATGACGAATCCGTGACTCACCTCAATTGTGACATCCATTACACACGAGATCACTTCACAATCAACCCATTCAAAGTCTACGTCATTCAGATAAATTCCTGCTATCAGCGTTGGTGTGTCAAGCTGCGCTGGAATCGAAGGATTCAGAACACTCCATTCTGGCGCATCGTTCACCGCATCGAGAACTATTGGAACCTGCATTGAAGCCTCGGGGGTTGTCTGCTTGGTGTATTCATCAACTGCGTGAACTTGAACTTCAAGGGTATCATCTCCAAAATAGTTAGGATCTGGGATGTACCGAATAATAGTAACACTGCGGTTCACATTCACAAATGCACCAAAGATGGAAAGGGTGTTTCCGCCAGCTCCTGGATCCTCACTTTTGAAAAATGAAGCTCCGTTCATTGCAGGAAGCACAAGGCGCCCATGGTGCACGGAAAGACTCACATACAACGTCGAATAGTCAGTTGTATCAACACTGGAGAATCCAAGGCCGTGAATCGACATCTCACAATCTTCCTCCCCGCGAAGCACGCCATCATCATCAAACGAGCTTATCCTAACATTACTTGGTGGGTGAAGCACCACCAGATCAGGCGTTGGCGCGACGTAGACGCGAAAAATAGATAAAGTCGATGCATTGAATGCAGCCGAGTCCGACGCAGTAATATGAATTGTGTCAAAGTAGTCATCGGTGTCGAACTTATCTCCATCAGCACTTGATTGTAAACTATTCCAGTCCGGCGCTGAAGCAAAAATGATGCCCGAAACGATCCGATTAAGCTGCGACAAGTGGCCAACCACAGTCATACTCATGCCACTGGGTGCCGACCGATCAACGTCAACAGTTGTGTCATCCTGGTAGAGTAATGAAACCGATCCGTGTGCAACCTGGATGGTGATAGTCAGGGTGCCATTCTCCGATATGTCAGGATCTTCTAAACTCAGGTCAGTGATTGCACAGCCTACATCTTCTTTGCATTCGTAAAAATTGTGAAAAGTCGTTACGATGTACGGAGCGTCGTTCACTTCAATAACGATGAGGGGGATTGTAACGGAGTCAAAAGTTTGTGGCTGTCCTGGTGTTACAGTGTCGATACGAATCTCCAGTGCATCATAGCCACTGAAATGGGGGTCACTTGTAAATGTCAATGCGTGTAAGATTTGGTTAACACACTCGAGACTAGCCGTGAGCGTAAATGAGCTTAGATGTTCCATCCCTGAGAGCCGATTAACACAACGGAGAGTGCCATCTGCCGATAGTGTACCGTGTTGAACTTGCATTGTTACTCGAAATAATGATAACTCGTCCGTATTGATCTTGTCAGTTGCTCTGACTGATAGTCCATCGAACTGGTACGGCAGGTCTTCAAAGATTGATATCGGAATACACTCGAGCCGCAACCGCGAAAAGTGATCATTTGTAAAGCTCCAGTTGTCTTCTACAACGGATGGCACATGTATCACGGGTGGGTCGACACGAGGGAGCACTATCATATCCACGTATGTTTCATTCGCTCGAGTACCGTCTCTCACCCGAAAACTCCACTCCACGACTTCCCCCCTGTAGCCCAGCTCGCTATTCCAGTTGACTGGAGGGCGGTAAACCAATGAGGTGAGTGCCGCAAGCAATTCATTATAGGCTCCATCAAGCGATTGAGAGCTGCTTTGTGTCTTGTTCTCGTTCTTACATCCCGCAATTTCAAATGTACAGAAGACGAACCCGATGCTTACGCTGATATCAAGAGTATAACTTCGAGCCGCTGGTGAAGTAGGCAAGATCCAAGCATCAGTTGCATCGGGGGGCCAAACTTTGAGTTCATTGTTCCAGTCTTTATCTGTGATTTGATCGTTCAAGTCCAACATTCCCATCGCTTTTTGGCTCGGAGTCCCATCGAGTGTTATGTTCTCAAATGTGAACAAAGTATCTTCCTCATTAATATACACAACTTGCTGGTTTAGGACAACGCGAGGTACAGGAAGTGGCTCTATTAGATCGATATGAAGCACACGCTGGTGTTCATACCGATACCGCCCATTAAACCTCCATGCAGTTATCATGATCGTGTCCTTCAATGGGCACTCGTAACCACATCGGTACTGTGCATAATTCAAAGTTCTATTGACAGCACTCATGGGTCCGGAGAGGATGACGCTATTCTTTGACCCATCAGGGTGGTCAACATCTACCATGTTCGTCTCAGTGTCGATTGTAGCAGATAAAGTAACTGAACCATAGGTCGCAGAGATTGTAAGCGTCACATTGGCGCTTGATTTCTCGTCCGACGATATGGGGTCCAAGCTGATCAAAGAGACACCTGCTATCGGAACAAAGGTGGCAACATCAACAGTAAAGGTGGGATCTTCCCAGGTGTTGGTAGATAGCGGATCTGTTATCATTCGTAGATGACATGGTTACAAGCCTTCTTTGTATGCTCGACAAAATGATTTGCTTACCTTCGCTAGTTCCTTGAATGTGGATGAGGGGGAAAACTAGAGGTGATTTGTCTACTGAGTTGCCATCGTACGATTCTGCTTCAAAGTCATCTTCAGTTTGCTCGTCAGGGGAATTATCGCTCTCGGCAATGTCTAGCTCAGGAAAGTAGGGTGACATAAGTTTAGATACTGCCTCCCAGTCACCCACCCAATCATCCACTACTCGAACAGCATCATTAGGCCATTGCTCAGTCCAAGATCCTTCCACCAAGGAGTATTTGTGACGGTTGTCTTCGCGCTCACTGTCAGCAGATGCAACGGTGATGACCACATTGACGGTGTTATCAATCATCTCCTTGTCACCATAGTCTGAGACTGAGATTACTAAAAGATCTTTTCCTGTAAAACCTTCATAACTCGTATACAGCGTTTCCTCGAGCGCAGCGGTCAGTGCTTTTGCGTCGCCAGAAATCTCGATCTTAGACGACACAGTATTGTTGGGAACCTCCACGCTGTACACATGCATTGGTAGAACTAGAGTACCGTTCCTCACAGAGAGCTTCACTGTCAGCAGTCGGTGGTGTCTTTCATTGACTTCGCTACCATTGACAACCAGTATTGCGCCAAGTGGAGTCGCATCACCTTCGACAGCCTGAACACTACAATTCGTATCTTTCCTGCACACGACTGCTGGAGGCTTCAATCCCACCCATCGAACCCGTACAAGAGCGATACTTGCTAGATTATTTGCCTCCCGTGGCATGGTAGCTGAGAGCTCGATGACTGTAACATCCGCATCACTCTTTGGCGGTAGCCCAACTGTAATCGAACTTAGAACATTATTTATTTCGCCGCGAGATGATACCAGCTCGATTGTGTGAATGTTCGGGCGGCACTGTTCTAGGAGCTCACTATCACCGTTCGGAATACCCACAATTACACTACTGTTTGTGCATTTGATCGAAAGATGCACAGGAGAAGTCTCATCCGAAGTCTTCCCTACCACTCGAGCGTCTTCTAGCAGAGGCTGTCGACTCTTCCTTTTGATATACAGATAGGGGTGCTTCACATCCCATCGCAAGGGGTCTTCATCCACAAATACTGACATAATACTTGAATTGAGCATGTCAACCCCACCGTATTCACGGATCCTGACAACAATATTTTCCACTTTATCATTTGAATCGGGAATAAGGTCAAGGTTACATTTCAGTGAAGCCAGTAATTCTTCGATAGCCAATATTGGTGCCATGAAGGTTAGATTTGAGCTGGGCAGTTGCGCGAATTCATATGAGACTCGAGGTACAAGTCGGTCATAAGCCCAGCTGCAGCCTTTACACGTAACTGATAGGTACAGAAGTTCCAGTGGGTCGGAGTCGCTACCTATCGCGCTTTGGTTTCGCTGAACTCCAAATAATGAGTCAAGATTGAGAATATCTCCAACCCTCGCCTTTGCAGATGGTACTTTTGTAGTGATCCTCACCTTGTCAATTAGTCTGGGCTTGATCGCGGGTAGGACGGAGAAAGTGGTGGCGTCATTCAGGACTTTGTACGTCTCGTTCACAAATAATGTCATTGTAAGTTGAACCAAACTACTGGTATCTGGATTAGCTTGAAAAGTCGTCGACGCTAGTGCACTATTCAAGCATTCTAAATCAGGAGATATCACCAAGTACCTTGCTTGATACAATCTACCTGAGCTAGGCAATCTGAACCACTCCGAGCACTTGGAGTCTTCATAGCGAAGAAATCCGGCGGATACAGTTAGCTCAAGGGTCAGTTCAAGGGCGGAAACTTCTCTCTCAACGAACGTAAATAAGTCGGCAAGTGACTTTGAGTCGCCGGCGTTGATTTGGATCTGATTGTTTTGGGGAATCGCGATGCGATTGAGAGTAAAATACATTGGATGAGAAGGCAAGTCGAGCGATAAGCAATCGATTGCACCTTCCTTGTCGCGGATGCAGACTTCGATCGTCCCTGGGCATGCCATAGCGCTTACTTTATCACAAGGTTCCGTAACAACTCTGATGAACTTAGAAGCAAACACTTGTTGGAGCTTATCCAGGGTTGCAGTTAGCTCGACCACAGCCGAATTGCTCGTCACACCAATCCCATAAGGGACAAAATCAATTGGGTCTGAGGTGCTCAGCGAGGCATTTACTGACGTCACTCGGACTGTAAGAAGATCATTGGCATCGGGGTCTTCGATGATGAGAGGCGGCAAAAAGACAATTGGATGCAAGTACCAATCATAAGATGCCTCGCTCAAAGGAAGGTGAATGGTAGGAGGATCATTGACAGAGAGTATGCGTACAACCACTTCTACATTGAGCTCATTCAGCCTCAGGTTTAGGTAATCAAACCCGTGGAAATGGAGAGGCGGAGAATACCATAGTTGTGAGCCGAGAGAAATAAGACTAGTGGCGTTCATCGAAGTATAATGTTGATCCACGCTTGAACTGTTAGGATCACCCATATTCCAGATCTGACCGTGTTGAGCGGATAGGACTAGCGACAAGTTCCCATCAAACTGACGGATCTCAGTTTTGTTCAAAAGATCACCGATGGCAGCAGACTCGTCTTCGTTGATCACCAACGAACGATTAACCAGTGAGTACACAACACTCCACCAAGTATGGTCTCTTTCCCACAAAAGTAGAATACTCTCGTTAGTGATTGTACCTTGATCCAAGTCCGTGCCGACAAGTGAAATCACGACACGATCAATCGATGAAGTTGCTAATTGCGCTTGGAGAAGGCAAAGTCTTGGAGGTGCACGATACCATACTTGTTGGATAGCCGTCTCCAATTCGTTGATGGAGCCATTCAGAATGAGATGTTGCTCATCTGGAGCAACTGTTTTGCCAGGACCTAGAGCAAATCCTCCTTCATCCGTGTGCATTATCAATTGATAAGACGAAACCGGGCCATCCCAGCTCGGATCAATACGGCCACCTTTAATATACAGCTCTGGTAATCGAAGAAATGAGGCAAGATCTGCTACACCCAGTGTTAGAGTGAGTTTTGAGGTCCCTGAACTGTCCCAGTACATCGTAGGAGGACGTGGTGGTCTTACGATTTGGACTGGAATCACTCTTGTAACCTCATTTGGCCACTGCGTGTTACTTGTTCTTGCGGAGTGCGCGCCATAACGAACGATTATGAAGATCCGGTCCCATTCGTGATACTCAATGGGAGGTTTGTAAACGCATTGTGCAATCATTGCGTTCACTTCGCTCAGAACTCCGTCCAAGCGGAGTGTGTCTCGAACACCATCCTCCGGCTTGGCTGTATTGGCATCCTGGCCAAGTTTTGGGTGAATCTGCCCGGCAGTGGCAAACATCTCTACTGAGACAAACTTGGACTGCTGCCCAAATGCCTTGATCGATACGTTGCCGAGTGAAACGAATTTCCCTCCTCCAATAGCTTTCAAAATGTTCCCCATGCCCATGGGCCGTCCGCTGATAGTCACGATGGGGTTAAAAGGCTTTTCTCTCACTTGAACATAGAGCGATCCCGTCATACTAAGCGCCGATGCACTCTCACACTCGCCGTCCCCCCCATCATCGATGACGCGGGCGATGATCTCCACTGCGATATCTACTGGTGCGTCTTCCTCGTCGGAAATGTACCGCAGTCCATGCAGAGCAATGTTGACGGTGCTGCGAAGACCCTCAAGGTGCATCCGAGGCGCTGGCCCGTTGTAAACGCCCTCGCCAGGGATGTCTTCGTAGCCTGGGGCCAGACCTAGCCTCCCCATTTCCACCTGAATGTCAATGGACACTAGCGCTTCCTCCTGCCCGGCGCCAAGCATCCCCCACGACTGCTGATCTTCTCCGGTGCGAGCGAGGCGAACCCCCCGCAAGTCGGCGAGTCCTCCCTGCGTCACCTGCACGGGCCGCGTGGGGACCACGAGCCTGAGCGCGCAGCTCGCCTCAACCTGCTGGAAAGCGCCGTTGTCGTGCAGCAGCCCATCGCCCCGCGCGCGGCACCAGCAGACCGCCGCGAGCAGCGGCAGCAGGCGAGCAGCAGCTCGCAGCCGTCGGCGCCCCATCGCCACGGCGAGCGGCGGCGCGATCACAACGAGCGACGCCTGGTGTGGCGCACACCCGGCCCATCAGCGCGGCCGTTTCCTCCTCGCCCACTCGCCATGAGCGCGCTGCGCCGCGCTTCCGTGGCCTCGCAGGTGGCGCTGCTGGCGCTCGCGCCGCGCCGCGAGGGGCCGGGCGCGCTCTCGCGACTGCTGCGCGCCGACGACGACTCGGGGGCGGCGCCGTCGGCGCTGGCGCTGCAGGTGGTGGCCGTGGGGGCGCTACTGGCGCTCTCGGGGCTCTTCGCGGGGCTGGGGCTCGGCCTCATGTCGCTCGACCTCATCGGGCTCGAGATCGTCGTGGCCGCGGGCCAGGACGAGCTCGCGAGCGCGCAGGAGCGCAGGAACAGCGCGGCCGCGCGCAGGATCATCCCCATCCGCCGACAGGGCAACCTGCTGCTCACCACGCTGCTCATGGGCAACGTGTCGGTCAACGCGCTCACCTCCATACTCATGGCCGACCTCACGAGCGGTGCGTCTTGCTCCCTCCCTCTCTCCATCCCCGCCGCCTGCTGCAGGCTCTCACCTCATGCGCGCAGGCACCGTGGGCTTCCTCGTATCGACCGTGCTCATCGTGCTCTTCGGCGAGATCATCCCCCAGGCGCTGTGCACCAAGCACGCCATCGGTACGTGGCGAGGGACCCGAGTGCTGCTGCCCACGCGTTCTGACGACCTTCTTGATGCGCGAGCCCAGTCATCGGCAGCAAGGCGGTGCCGTGCGTTCGCGTGCTGCTCGCGATCTTCTACGTGTTCGCAAAGCCCGTGAGCATGGTGCTCGACAGGTATCTCGGGGAGGACATCGGGACGATCTTCACGAAAAGCCAGGTCTGTTCGCTCACTTTTTCGGGGCTTCTGCTGCATGGTCATGCCTAACGAGTGCCCGCAGCTCGCCGAGATGATCGGGATCCACCAGAAGCAACAGATGATCGACGAGGAGGAGAGCGAGATCCTGCGTGGGGCCATGACCTTCCGGGGGAAAACGGCCAAGAGCATCATGACACCTGCCGCCGAGTTGTTCACCGTGCCCATTTCCGGGTTGCTGGACCAGAAGATGATTCACGAGATCATCGAGAGCGGGTTCTCACGCGTCCTCGTCACTGATCCCGTCACCAAGGACGTGGTCGCCATGATCCACGTGAAGGACCTGATCTTCATTGACCCAAAGGTAGGAAAAGTTGCCAAGGGGTTGAACGTTCCTCTCCGTCTGAACGAACTCGATATCGCTACTGCAGGACAATGTCCCTCTCTCGAGCTTCGTCCACGTGTTTGGGCGGAGTGTGAACACCGTCAGGCCCGAGTGCAAGCTCGACAGCTTGCTGCAAATGTTCCGCACCGAGAGCACGCATCTGGCTCTGGTCCGCGATTTCGCGCCGCCGGTACGTCTCCTGTCCGCATGTGCGCATGGAAATACAGTAGTTTCCCCTGACCCATGTCGTGTCCATAACAGGTCGAGGTGCCAGTTGAGGAGATCAGCGAGGCCGAGCCGACCGACGCGAGCGATGCGGCCCGAGCCGAGCCGCGGCTCCTGGGCATCGTTACGTTCGAGGACGTGCTGGAGGAGATCCTGCAGGACGAGATCCTGGACGAGCGCGACGCCGGCGCGCCGGCCGATCAGGCGCTGGTGCCTCGCCGCCGCCGCGCCTTCCGCCTTTACGCGGACTCAGGGCGGCTGGGGCTGGACGCTATGCAGCTACCGGAGGGCGACACCACGGACGTAGGTCGCTCTGTCGCGTCTGTAGGCTGCTAGTTGCGCGACTCACTCGGGTGCTGCGACAGATGGAGGCGCTCGCGCGGCACCTGCAGGAGACGAACGCTGCGTTCCGTGCGCCGACGAGCCGCGGTGCGCCGCCGAGCGCCGCGCAGCTGGCCGCGTTCCTGGGGTCGTGCCCCACGCTTCAGCTGGAGCCCGCGCGCGCGCCCGAGCGACTACTGGAGCGCGGCTGCGCGTCCGCGCACTGCCTCGTGGTGCTGGACGGTCGCCTGCTGGTCACGGACGCCGACGGCAACGGTGCGTGCGCCGCGTGAGTCGCGCCTGTCGCCTGGCTGACCGCCTGTCGCCTGCCGCCAGCGCGCGCCGCGGGGCCCTGGACGGCGCTGGCTGCCGACGCGCTCGTCACGCAGGAGGGGCTCTACCTGGCCGACGTGTCGGCGCGCTCCTCGCATGAGGCGCCCGCGCGCTGCCTGCGTATCTCGCGCGCCGACTTCCAGCGCCGCCTGCTGCGCCCGCTGCCCCGGCGCGACTCGCGCGGGGGCTGAGCGCGGCATGCAGTTGCAAGGGTGGCCACCGGTAGTGAGCCGTTTGAACATGCATCGATTTGAAAGGGGTATGCGTTCAAGCGGGTTTTCGCCGCCGCGCCAACCGTTGCCTTGGCTTCGACATTGCCGCTCTGGAGCTCCCGCCGCCTCGAGCCCAGACCCGCCACGACAGCGCAGCCGCCGGCCATGGTGAAGAAGAAGGTGGACGCGCGCGTGCGCGTGCTGCTGGAGAACTGCCTGGCCGAGAACTTCCGGTCGTTCGTGGTGCTTGTGGGCGACCACGGCAAGGACCAGGTGGCCAACCTGCACTACATGCTGTCCAAGGCCGCGGTCAAGGCGCGCCCCAAGGTGCTCTGGTGCTACAAGAAGGAGCTCGGCTTCTCCACGCACCGACAGAAGCGCATGCGCCAGATCAAGAAGCAGCAGCAGCGCGGACTCTACGACGCCACCAAGGAGGACCCCTTCGAGCTATTCATCTCCTCCACCGACATCCGCTGGTGCTACTACAAGGACACCCACAAGGTGCTCGGTAGCACCTACGGCATGTGCGTGCTGCAGGACTTCGAGGCCGTCACGCCCAACATCCTCGCGCGAACCATCGAGACGGTCGAGGGCGGCGGCGTCGTCGTGCTGCTGCTGCGCACCATGTCCAGCCTGCGCCAGCTCTACACCATGAGCATGGACGTGCACTCGCGCTTCCGCACCGAGTCGCACCAGGACGTCGTCGCGCGCTTCAATGAGCGCTTTATCCTCTCGCTCGCCTCCTGCTCGCGCTGCCTTGTGCTCGACGACGAACTCAACGTGCTGCCTATCTCCAAGCACGCGCGCAAGCTCGTGCCGCTGCCGCCCGGCACCGAGAGCGCCAACTCGCCAGACCAACTCGAGCTTCGTGAGCTGCAGCAGTCGCTGCGCGAGACGCAGCCTGTTGGCGCGCTCGTCGAGCAGGCGCGTACGCTCGACCAGGCAAAGGCTATCCTCACTTTCGTCGAAGCCATCGCCGAGAAGACGCTGCGCTCCACCGTCACGCTCACGGCCGCGCGTGGTCGTGGAAAGTCGGCTGCGCTTGGCATGGCGCTCGCCGCCTCGGTCGCCTACGGCTACAGCAACATCTTTGTGACGGCGCCCACGCCCGAGAACCTGCAGACCGTGTTCGACTTTATCTTCAAGGGCTTCGACGCCCTCAAGTACAAGGAACATCTCGACTATGAGATCGTTCAAAGCACCAACCCGGACTACCACGGCGCCATTGTGCGTGTCAACATCTTCCGTGAGCACCGCCAGACGATCCAGTACATCCCACCCACGCAGCATGAGAAGCTCGCGCAGGCAGAGCTCGTCGCCATCGACGAGGCAGCTGCTATCCCCCTCCCGGTTGTCAAGAAGCTCCTTGGCCCCTACCTTGTCTTCATGTCGTCGACTGTCAACGGCTACGAAGGCACGGGCCGCTCGCTGTCGCTCAAGCTCATCCAGAAGCTTCGCGAGCAGCAGGGCAGTGGAGGCGCTGCTGTTGCGCATGCAGCTGCGAGCGCAGCATCGGGCGTGCAGGGTGACAACAAGAAACGCAAGGGTGAGCGGAAGCTGCACGAAGAGCGATGGCAGGCTGCCAGCAACGCAGCACACGCAGCCGCGACTGGCAATCTGGCCGCCACGAGCTCGAACGCGCGCGTGTTGCGTGAGGTGACGCTGGAGATCCCGATTCGTTATGCGCAGAACGACCCGGTCGAGAAGTGGCTCAACGACCTGCTGTGCCTCGATGCAACGAACTCGTCGCACCGACTGGTTGCGGGTACTCCGCACCCGCGCGACTGCGAGCTGTACTACGTCAATCGTGACTCTCTGTTCTCGTACCACAAGCTCTCGGAGAGCTTCCTGCAGCGCATCATGTCGTTGTACGTGTCTTCGCACTACAAGAACCAGCCGAACGACCTGCAGCTCCTGTCCGACGCACCGGCTCACCATGTGTTCGTGCTCTTGGGCCCTGGAGCAGAGGAGCAAGGCAACGCTGGTCAGCTCCCAGATGTGCTGTGTGTTGTTCAGGTCGCCCTTGAGGGTGAAATTTCCAAGGAATCGGTGCGCGCGCAGCTCGCTCGCGGGCAGCGCGCGTCAGGTGATCTCATCCCATGGACGGTGGCTCAGCAGTTCCAGGATACCGAATTCGCATCGCTTTCTGGCGCGCGAGTCGTGCGTATAGCGACCCATCCGGACGTGACCGGTATGGGCTACGGCTCACGCGCGATCGAACTTCTCTCTCGCTACTACCAGGGCGATATCACGTCCGACGTGGCAACTAGCGACGACAAGGATGCCGCTGAGAAGGAGGAGGATGATAACAAGACTGGGGACGATGACGAGGACAAGCAGCTCCTGGTGGAGAAGATCAAGCCCCGCAAGACACTCCCACCGCTACTGCTTCCTGTTGAAGAGCGACCGTGCGAGCGTCTGCACTGGTTTGGCACGTCGTTCGGTCTGACGCTACCTCTGCACAACTTTTGGTCGCGTGCTCAGCTGCGCTCCGTGTACATTCGACAGACAGCCAATGAGCTGACGGGCGAGCACACGGCCATCATGTTGCGTGCACTACGCTGCGACGACCTTCCCGAGGCGCCGGCTAGCGGTTGGCTGGACGAGTTTGTCGCCGACGCTCGCCGGCGGTTTGTGTCACTGCTGTCGTACGAGTTCTCGGTCTTCCCGGGTGCGCTGTCGCTCAGCCTGCTGACGAGTGACGAGAAGGGTGAGAAGGACACTAGTGAAGGCGAGGATGAGTCGGCGAAGCCGCAGCAACTGCAGCGCAGTGCGACGGGTCAGATCAGCGCGCAGGAGCTTGGCATGGTGCTGACGCCGTACGACGTGAAGCGGCTCAAGTCGTACGCCAAGAACCTCGTGGACTACCATATGATTGTGGACCTTGTGCCAACGCTCGCTCGGCTGTACTTCTTGCAGCGCCTGCCGCAAATGACGCTGTCATACCTTCAGCGCGCAATTCTCGTGAGCATCGGGCTGCAGCACCAGTCGGTGGATGTGATCCAAAAGGAGCTAGGCGTGCCGTCCAACCAGCTCCTGGCGCTGTTCAACAAGGCGATCCGCAAGTTCCTTTCGCAGATTGAAGGCGTGCTGGCCAAGCAGCTTGAGGACGAGCAGCGCGAGCAGGATGGCAAGATTGCGCGTGTGGCTGCTGCTGGCGCAGCCATGGCGCCGACCGAGGACTCGCTGGCCGACGAGATGCGCGCGGACGCCGACAAGGACGGCAAGCGGCGCGCCGCCGTGGCTGCGGCCGTGCTGGACCAGCTGGACCTGATGAAGTACGCGGTTAAGGGCGATGAGGCTGAGTGGGACGCCGCGCTGGCGTCTGGTGCTGGCAGCGGCGTCGTGCAGGTCAAGAGCAGCAAGAAGAGCAAGAAGGAGAGCAAGGGGGATCCCGAGGGCGGCAAGAAGAAGCACAAGCGCGAGGCCGAAGACGACGGCAAGGGCAAGAAGAAGAGCAAGAAGAGCAAGAAGTACGCCAACCTGTAGGCTTCCGTGGGCGGTGTATGTCCTTGCATGTATCTGGATAATAGACGCCTGTGACTCGCCTTGGGCTCGCTCACTCGTCGTCGCGCTGAGCGTTTGCCTCCTTCTCTCGCTGGCGCAGCTGCTGCTGGCGGCGGCGCTCGCGCCCGCGGTACGTGTGCGAGTCCGTGTCCCAGTCCGGGTCTGCGCCCGCGTCCTTGGAGCCCGTGTTGAGGTACGCGCCGCGGCGCACCTGCGTGGCGTTGAGCGCCTTGGGCGTCGTGTGCAGGTTGTCTCTCTGCGGGGGACGCGTCAGTGGGCGGGCGGCTCAGGCGCCGCTCGCAGTCGCAGCGCGCACCTTGGCGTAGTGCGCCGCGAATGGGATGGAGAAGAAGGCGGCGGCCACCGTCACCACGCCCAGCACCACGCCGCCGTTGCGGCCGCGGGGCCTGCTGCGCGCCATGTTCGCTCGAGTGGACCACCGCGGCGCGCGCGTCGGGGCGGGCTGATACCCGCGCGTCCAGAGGTGGTAGCCGCGCGTCGTCGCTGGCGACTTCGGACGCCGCCGGCGACCGCGAGGCTCCGGCGGGAGGAGGTTCGCGATCTCCGGTCGCGTCATCCGCCCGGCCGCCGCGCAGTTTACGTGGCGGCCGCTCCCGAGAATGACGGCGGCGTACGCAATCTTGCGCCGGCCGCTCCTTCAAGGTTGCTCCTCACTCTCCAACTCGCCGCGCCCGCACCAGCCGCGCGCCTCCCCAGCCCAGCCCAGCCCAGCGCCAGCCCAGCGCCTCGCCGCCCAGCATGTCGCCGCCCGCCGCCTCGCGCGCCGCAGCCGCCACCGCCGCCGTGCTCGGCGGGTTCGTGGCCGACGCCGCCAGCATGGGGCTCCACTGGATCTACGACGCCGACAAGCTGCGCGCGCTCGTCGCCGCGCGCCCCAGCGCGCCAGAGTTCCACGAGCCGCCGGCCTGTCCGTTCTACGAGTACGCCAGCGGCGCGCTATCGCCCTACGGCGACGAGGTGCTGCCGCTGCTGCGCTTCGTGGCCGAGCGCGGCGCGTTCGACGCCGAAGCCTACGGCGACGCGTCCTATCGCGCTGCCAAGAGTTACGAGGGCCGCCTCAATCACGTCTTCAAGGAGCTGGTGGCCAAGGGCGACGCCGGCAAGCACGTGCCCGAGCTCGCCAGCGAGAGCAAGGACCTGCATGGCGCTATCAAGACGCCAGTACTCGTCGCGCGCTACCGAGACGCCACGCTTCCTGAGCTCCTGACCGTTGTGCGCGACGCCACACGCGTGCACCAGATCGGCGTCGAGGCTGAGGACGCGGCCGTAGCCGTGGCTGTGCTGCTGCGCCGGGTCGTGGACGGCGCCGACGTCTCGGCTGCCGTGCGCGCGCTCGCCTCGGACGAGAACGTGGGCGAGGCCACGCGCGCAACGATCCAGCAGGTGGTGGACGCTGTGGACGCGCAGCGCTTCCCGGACTCCACAGCGGCCATCAGCGAGTTTGGAAAGGCCTGTCCAGTGCCAGGCTCGCTGCAGGGCTCGCTCTACGTGCTGCTCTCGACCGGTGGCGGCTACGAAGACGCCGTGCGCGCCAACATGCTCGCGGGCGGAGACAACTGCAGCCGTTCCATCGTGGTTGGCGCGGTCGCGGCCGCCGCGGCGACTGCCAAGCAGGGAGGAGTTGAAACCGCCATCCCCGACGAGTGGAAGGCCAAGACGGAGCGCTACGCCGAGATCAAGGCCCTCGCGGAGCAGCTCATCCAGTGAGCGACGGTAGGATCACCGTACCGGAAGCGGAAGCCCATCAACTACGTACAGTCTGTTTCGCCACTAACCCCTTCGACAAAACCCCATGAACTGCGAGCAACTGTCTCTGCATGACACGCTTGTTTCTCACTTGCATGGAGTACCAGGCGCCCAGCAAGGAACCGAGGGCCATGAGGACAGCCTAGGCGACTCAAAAGCGCTGCTAGAGTCCTCGGGCACGTTGAAAGCTTGACGAGAACTCATTGGTTGCATGGTGCGGGCTTGATGAACGTATCCAAATCGCTTTCAGCAGCCCGTGAGAGGCACTGTTCCCTTAGTGCACACATGAGGTGTACCACAGTAGCTACACTATACCTAACTAGATTTCACGGCGAGTGCGGAGCACTGCGCCGCGCAGCGAGAGACTAGAGTCTGCTCAACTGCATACGTCTGAGACGCCCCGCTGTAGTCCGGGAGGAAGCTGGCTTGCCGCGCATGTCGACCGAAGTTGCGAAGACATGTCCCCTCTCGTGCTGGAGTCGTCAAGCTGAACGTCGCGCGCGTTGCTTGGTTTTCGCTAGCACATGACACTCGCTCATCGACGCAGCTCTCGAGCGTGGCTAAGCAGAAGCAGATAGACGCAGCTTGGTTTTCGCAAGCGTCCGATGGAGCCGCCGCTTGAGCCTCCGTGAAAATCTTGAGCTTGGACGTGCAGCTGAAGCCGAGGCGAGGCGCTTGGATTCGCGAATGTCTGGATCCAGCTGAGCCGTGGGTCTGCTTTAGATCACGAGAGGTTTTGTCTTCGCCTTGGTCTCCTAGCGCGGTGGATCCTCAAACGCGTGGCCCTGGGTCGTGGACCGCAGAGAGCAGTCGCTTGAGCTCCATCTTGAAACTTGCCAACTGAGGAGAAGAGAGCTTGGCGTCGAATGCCTCGCCCTCGCAAGTTGAAGTCCTCACGCTTCGATGACATCCCTCCCTTTTTACTTGCAAAGTGTATGTGAAGCATGATGAACAAGGAGGGATGGCACCCTCTACTTTCCAATGGGCTGATGAGCACCCAGGACTCGACACTTGTATTGCGAAGAGGAATGGAGCGAGGAGGCAGCCTTGCGAGCCTGCGCGTTGGCATCCACGAAGCTACCAATGAGCGCGCGGCGAAGCCCGAGAGATCTTGCAGGTCGACTCGACCGCGTCGACACCTCATGATGCTCAATATCTGGCTCGCTCTCTGTGCAAATGAGCTCGTGTAGATCCATACTCGAGGCGGTCTTGCTCGAACACCTCCTCGAGTCCATTGATGAACATTCACACCAATTTGATCGGTCATGATGCGAATGTGAATTCCCATGGCACTCTGGGACGGACACACTGATGCCCGTAATGATTTGGATGCCAAACGCCATATAGTCTAGATACAACAATGCCATCGCGGCGACTCGTGCCAGCAACGAGCGACTCGGACTCGGATACATTGACCTCTACCTGCTTCATGCACCTGGCGACTCGGCCACACGTGCTGACACCTGGCGAGCACTCGAAGACCTTAAGACGGAGGGTGTGCTGAAAGACATTGGCGTCTCCAACTTTGGTGAGGCGCACTACAAGAAACTCGCCGAGACCTTCCGCGTCAAACCAGCGGTCAACCAGATCGAACTGCATCCGTGGCTCACGCGGTCGGAGTTGGTTCGTTTCTTCGAGAGTGAGGGTGTCCTTCTACAGGCGTACTCGCCGTTGGCTCGTGGACTCAAGATGTCGGACCCGACGCTTCTTCGCATTGGTATGTAGTGAAGTGAACGCGACAGTGGCGCAGGTGTTGATCGCTTACAGTCTGTCGAAGGGTTGGATCCCGCTTCCGAAGTCGGTGAAGGAGGATCGAATTCTTTCGAACCTGGAGTCTGTGAACGTGAAGTTATCGGCGGAACATGTGGCAGAGCTGGATGCGTTGGATGAGAACTGGGTCAGCTCCCCTAGTTGGGATCCTGTCAAGGACCATGCCGTGTAAAGCGGGACCCTTCAGGAAAACCCTTGGAGGTGAGGCGATGTTGCAAAGGAAGAAGATGTTTCGTAGCGATCTAGCACAAAGCTAAGCTATCGTGTCAAGACTAGAGTCTCCCTAATGTGGTGTTTGACGATGCGACTCAAACTACCTTGCGTGGATGGCTGGTTGCTGGCAAAGCAGCCCTTGCTTGTGGCGATACAGGACTTGTCGATTAGCTCCAACGCAATGAAGTCCTTTGATGCACACAAACTGTCGCGCGCCACACATGAGGTATCCCGTACTGGCATCTCGGTGCAACGGTTATACACTCCGCGACAGGATAGATCACGCACCCACATTTTTGGTCGTAGCTCGGCCAATTTTGAGAGTTATGCAACGCTGATTAGATATGTGCTTTCTCAAAAGGGCACAAAGAGGGGGTTTGTGCTAACGAGCGAGATTTCGCAATCTATGGGGGTGCTCTATACAACCGATCGATTTGAGCACCGCGACAAGATAGATCACCCACCAAGACTATACTAGTATCGAGGTCATGCTGTTGCTGTTGCTGTTGCGATGCAGACATATCCCACATCTTCGCTTCTCGACCATCCGCAGTTATGTGACGATGTAAATGATGAAAACCTTGAAATTTCTAGCGGGTTGGCATTAGCTGGAGCTCTCAATATGTTCAACTATGAGACATCGATTGGTGAGAGCAACAACGAAGCTAAAACGAGTGGAAGTCGTTCTGGACAGTCTCAACCCGGGTTAAAGATTCACGCTTACGTTAACCGAGTTGTAAAAACAGTTTCATCAATCCAAGCTCGCGCCGGGATTACGACAGACCTGTCGTCGCAACCTTTTCGTCGCGGTGGAGCTCAGTATGCAAACAGTGATTCCAGTTTGAGTGCACAATGGATTTTTGACCGTGGGTCTTGGAATATGACTGCAACAAACAAGGCGTTTGCATATGTGTTCAACACCACAACAGAATACCAAAAGGTTGCAAAAGTTTTGAGCGGTTGGCAGGCAAACGATAGACCATGCATCCCAACATTGGGAATATTTGACTCTGTGAACCGCGCAAAGATTAGAGAGCTTGGTCACCAACTCTTTGTATCTTGTGTTGGCTTGTCTGACGTCGCGCTCAACCTTGACGCACGAACTGTGGAGATTCTTACTGCATCGCTTGTGCAGCATTTCCCGGAAATCAACAATCGATATCCAACTACACAATACGCTACCCGAATGAGAGCATGCTGCTTTGCACTCAATATCGGCATGAGTGACCTACTTGGATGGAGCCATCATATTCAGCAGCACACCCTCAAAGTCGATGTCGAAACAGAACCATCAGAAGTGTTATTTACGAAGGAAGAGCGAATGATCAATCAGCAGAACATTCTTGTCAGCGAGTTACTGACCCACAACAGAGAGCTTTCTGATCGTGTGAAAGCACTTGAAAAACGACTAGCGCGTTATGAGGCGACGGGTGTGCAAAGCCCTCAGCATATCCCACAAGCTGAGCAGCCACCAAGACAACAAGATTCTGCTTCTTCTACTGCTATCAAAGCAGGCCGCGCGGCAGCGATGTCAGCTTCTGCCATTTGGTTTGAATGGTACACAAAGGTACCTCGGCTTTGGGACGAGTGTCCAAGTCGGCAATACAAGTCTGCATCGAAGCAAATAGTTGCGTTCTTGAAGTTGTTTCTCCCTAATGGGTTTCGCCTAGATCCTCAAGCACGTGATTACACGTCTGTGGTGCTTCAACTCGGCGATGAAGCAGAGAAGAACATGATGGAATTCATGCGGCTCCACGGAAGCAAACGAAAATTTGGATCCGGATTGAAGAAAAAACTTGTTGAGCTCAAAAAGCTAGGAGTATTTGACCAACTGATCAAGGCCTACCGAGCTCGAATCTCTCGCGGTCTGATCGTTGACCCAGCTCCCGTGAGCACAACGAACGTCTTCTGATGATTTGATAGGTTTGAAGAGGCAGGAATCAAACGAGAGTATATTTCCAAGTGCTCGACACTGATTCACAATTACTCGATGCTGATTCACATTAACTCGACGTTGATTCACATTAACCCGACGTTGATTCACATTTACCCGACAATGATTCAAAATTACTCGACGCTGATTCATAATAACTCGACAATGATTCATAATAACCCGACAATGATTCAAAATTACTCGACAATGATTCATAATAACTCGACAATGATTCATAATAACTCGACAATGATTCATAATAACTCGACTTAGAGTCACAATAACTCGACGCTGATTCATAATAACCCGACGCTGATTCATAATAACTCGACTTCGAGTCACAATAACTCGACGCTGATTCATAATAACCCGACGCCAATTCAAAATTACTCGACTTCGGGTCACAATAACTCGCCGGATTCATAATTACTCGACGCTGGTTCATAATTACGCGACGTGAAGTCACAATTACCCGACATATTTTCAAAATTAGTCGACGTTGATTCAATATTACTCGAAAGAGTTTCATAATAGCACAGCAATTACGCTGTCTGCTTGCATTTACCCACCATTCGCAACTATGGCAGACAGTACGTATTTTATTCACAGATCTATGGTAAATTCAGTTCAGTCCATGACAGCCTCTCACTTTTGAAATGAACCCCAACCTCCCCCTCCCAGCCTCAGAACGAAGCAACAAGAAACCATCTCGAAATGGAGCAATCTACGGAGCGTCAATGCTCTAGTCCAACCCGCGATGCGACCAGCCAGGGCAGTGTGCCTAGTGGCACTGTTCAGCTATCCAGCAGTGACATAGCTTTGCTCCAGAAACGTCGCTTAAAGGTTTTAAAGATCGAAGAGAAGCTTGCCAAGTTGGCAGCATGGAAGGAAAACGGCTGGAGTCTGACGACTGCGGCCGAAGAGCTGAATGTTCCAAGGGGGACACTATCGGGATGGCGCAAGCAGTACTCCGATAAGGTCTCAGCGCAATCAACGAGCCGCCAGCGATCTCCGGACGAAAGAGGGCCAAGGGTGCAGGCCGCAAGCACAAGATGGATGACTATGAGTGGGAGGCAATCAAGTTTGCTGATCAGTGCGCTAATGATGGCGACACTGTGACTCCAGCTTCGCTCCTAGAGCACTGCAAGCGGTACAACGACTTCGCAATTCTCAATCCGCATACGCAGCGTACACAGGTTCGACGCCTGATTAAGAGGCACAAGATCGCAACATCAACGTCCGAGTCCAGTCGCGTCGACCAAGATGCCACGACCCAGCCTGCGGATTACAATGAGAGCCCGACCACGAGTGATACAGGAGTCCAAGAAGAAGCTCTATCGTCAAGCACCGCCTCTGCGTCAGCGTCCGCGGGTCAATCAAAGACCACTTCTCCGGCCAACCCACCTCAGGACGCATCTACGACTTCAACGTCTACTTCGACGTCGGCAGCCGCGCCAGAAGCAGTTTCTTTTCTGTCATCATCGTCCTCGACGTCGTCCTCGTCAACATTGATCGGTACAGCATCGACATCAACCAAGACAGCGACAGAAGGATCGGGATCAGCATCTGCATCTGCGGCTAGCGGCAGCAAAAGTCAAGCGACTAGCCATTCCAAATCCTCTACGGCAGTCAGACGTCAGAAGCCGCAGCACGAGTCAGCAATTATTGTGAATCCCCGGACATCAAGTCGCGAGGGGCTATTGGCACTTGATGATAGCTGGGAGGATCAAGCTCACAGAGAGGTTGACGAAGGTGTTGCTACAAGCAGTGATGCTGATGAGGAAGAAGACGACGACGACGATCCCAATCGACATTGGCTGGAAAGGAGGCAGTGACAGACGAGGATGATGAAGAAGATTTGGATGGTGACGAAGACGTCAATGGCAACATTAGGGGTGGAAAAATCGCTCATCAGAAGAGAAAGTTATCTATGACGCCCCAGAAGAAGAAGAGTAAAATAACCACGAAGCCTCAAAAGAAGAGCAAGACAACCAACAAACCTCGCCAATCCAAGCGTGTTCAAACAGCCAGGGCCGATCCTGTACTTTTGGTCATGCGGTCTCCAGCGGCAGCATTTGCAGAGGAGCTAAAAAGGAAAGTGATCTCAAGTCTCTAACACTATTATTAACCATGTTGTTCAGAAGACCCCACACTGCGAGCTCGTTTTCACCCTCGACAGCGCAATCTTTCTTCATATTGACAGCTCGTATCATGCGAAAGACATGAAAGGAGCTGCGGATGCAGTCAGCCAAGTCAATCGGAGAGCCTTCCGCTACGTTCTTTTGCCCATTTACGGCTTAAACCACTGGAGTCTGCTTGTTTTGGAGACACCTCTTGAGGAGAATGTGGTAATTTACCACGTTGACTGTGCGATGAAGATCCACGATTCGGTGTACATCTGCCGAGTTATGAAGTGGTTTGTCACTGCTCTCCACCTGTCGTTTCAAACGAAGAAATCAACGACCAAGTTTCAAGACCACACATTTCACTCGCTTCCTCTCCTGAAGGACGGCTACGACTGTGGAGTTCGACTTTTGTGTTCGTTAAACACGATCGTGGGTTTCATCAATCAGCACCAGCCGAAGACTCTAGCAGATCAACAAGAGCTCTTCAAGACTGGGCTTGGACCAGAACAAACTGCGACTCGTCGAGCCAAGATGCTTCACTCTATCATAAAGAGGCTTGAAGACATGAAGCCCAAGAATGCGAACAAGAAGCAACCTATCAAGGCTGGTGGCGCACCAAAGTCAACTACGGCAACAAAGGCTGCCAAGATATCGAAGACTACCAAGATTTTTGCCCGTCCCAAGACAAACAAAGGCTACCAACCATGAGCAGGTGGACCCATCCTGCTTAGCATAACGGTTTCTACATATGCGTTTGCTCAAAACATTAGCAACGAGTGTCAAAACGTTCATCACTCAACGACAACTGCCTATGATCCATCGACTAACAGTGAGCAATAGTCGAGTAATTTTGAATCAGCGTCGAGTAATATTGAATCTACGTCGAGTAATTTTGAATCAGCGTCGAGTTATTATGAATCAACGTCGAGTAATTGTGAATCCGTCGAGTTATTGTGAATCAACGTCGAGTTAATTTGACTCAACGTCGAGTAATTGTGAATCAACGTCGAGTAAATGTGAATCAACGTCGACTTATTTTGACTCGTCGGCACATCCATGGAGGCAACTTTTTCTGTAGTTTTTGGTAAATAGTTTGTTAAATTATATAATTACTTTAATTGTTTGAGTCAGTTTAGTAAATAGTTCTAAAAATTGTGTCTCGATGTGAATTAGTGCGCTGCAGTCAGTAAGTGGGATAACCCACTATAATGGGGGCGACCTGCTTTGCATCACCATAGTCAACACTGCAACGCCGTCATTCGCATGCGGAGGGATTTGAACCGACAACGAGCTGACTGGATTAGGCGTCTCCAGTGAGCTGTGCCAAGTTTGTACCCGTGATTTCGTCAAACTCGTGACCCTTTTATAAAACAATTCAATACTTTTAACCAATCACATGTGTGTCGGCCGGCGTCGGCCGCTGTCGGCAACTTTACGGTATGGACGTGAGATGGCTATCCAACGTTTGCGAACGCTTCCACTCACGGAATTTGAAAGTTTGGCTGCGGTCCAGATCCCTTGATCCCTGCGTAGCTTTTCCACCAGGGCTTCCTATCAAGTAATAACTTGAAAATGTATTGCCATTGTTCAAATTAACCCTGTTGCGGTTGCATCGTCCTTTCTGCATACTTTTCAAAAGATGACATGTAAATCGCTTGTAAAATGGTAGTTTTGGCCCTTTTGCAGAACTTCAGCTGACTATAGTGGGAGGGTGATGTCCGGACGGCGTACTACTCTTTTTGTCATACTTTAATCAAGATACATCCAATATATTGATACACGCATTGATGCCATCCCGTTGATTGGGTGCGCCAGCCACCGCATTAACTTGGCTGTAGGAGACTTCCTAGCGGTCGACCAGCCGCTGCTGACCAAGATCCAAGCGCTCATGGCCAAGCTCCGGACGATCAAGGGCCGCGCGCTGCTCCGCTGGGTGTCGAAGCTGGCGCCGCTGCTCCGCAACGCAACTTGGTGGCCGAGCACGTATGTGATGCTCAAGCGCTACGTCCGGCTCGAGCCAGCCATTAGCTCACTAGGTCACGGCGTGCTCGTCGAGTTCGACATCCAGCCGTTACTGCTGCGGCGCAGCGAGAATGAGCGTGCTCGTGCCCTCTTAGACAACCTCGAGAACTTTGAAGGTGTTACCAAGACGCTACAACGCAGCAACCTAACTCTATCTGGTGTGCGCAGGCTCTTCGACCACGTAGTCGCCTCGTACCCGACGATGAAGCGCCGCCTTGGTGTTGCAGCACCTATTGTCAACTACCCTCATCTAGAGTCTGGTATTGTCAAATTGCAGCGCTGCGAGTCGCTGAGCCAGGCTGAGCGTGCAGCTTGCGAACCCTTCAAGCAGCAGAACGCTTCTGAAGATGACGTCGAGGTGAGGTCTACTTTTGTTGTGGAGGCGTTCAAGAGACGCAAGGTAACGAAGCGTGCCTCCTACATGGACGTCCTCTGTGGCGAAGCGGCCCCACGAGGATCGCCGAGAACGGCGAGGGGATCGCGACGAGAATACTCTGAAGTGTGAAGACACCCCGAGGCTACCTGGACGACCCAGTTAAGTACGAATGGACGGCGATAGGACGGCGCATCACTGAGTCTGATTGGACTAGGCTATTTGTACTAGAGTCAGATTAGGCACTCATGCCTAGATAGCGTGTACCACATCTAGGATGTCACAGAGGGTAGAGCTAGCGTAGAAGTGGTTGCAGGACGTGCAGCCAGCAGGGTAAATCAGCCGTGAATCTACTTTGGAGAGCTCAAGCCGTCTTCTTGGCCTACAAATCACGTCTCAACTCAGCCCACACCCAACAAGAGGGTGCAAGACAACGGTAAAGGACATTGGGATCCCTAGTGATCTACCTTTTGGGCGGCAAGGAACAACACCTGCCGCAACCTTTTTAGAGCGCTTCGACATCGCGGACGCCGAAGCCAGCTGCCACGCAGCAACCAACCCCACAGTCGCAGCGCGAGGAGTTTCAGCTGCTGCGACCCCCACCACGCTCAAGAACATCTCGACCACACACTATTCTTCCTCCGTATCCGCGAGGATCGCGGATCGCCCACCGACGGGTACACAACGTGACGCCGTCCGCCAAGCGGAGTAAACCCTCCGAGAGTCGGTGTCAGGCGCGTGAGAGAAGGCCGAGCGCCGATTTGGCCGGCCACTTCTCCACACAGGATCCTAGTCCTGGCGCGCCAAAGGATAGATGTGGCTGGCGATCCTCGCCTGGTCACCCAAAGTGTAGTCCAAAGTCCTTTGTTAGTCTTCTAACCCTCTTATCGGGCGTGGAGTTGGGAGGAGTTGGTCGAGCAGAGGAGAACAAGGAAGACGTCTTGATACCCCAAGGTGAATTCTCGACTGACTGTTTACCTACGTGTCTGTGCCTACCCATCCTTGTACCTGCTCCTGCACGCCTATGTACCTGTTTTGTGTGAAGATCATCTGGTCCGAGTTGCGTAATCAATGCCGGGGCCGACGCGCGTGCCGTCATCAAGCGATCCCTGGAGGACCTACGAATGATGGTTGGATCCTTGGGTCCCATCTTGAGGTGGTCCACACAGATGAGTGTGTACACCTTTGGACACTCGCCGCCGTTGCTGTAGTCGTTGCCGATCTTCCCATCAGGAGCGCGCAAATCCTCGCTTTTCCCCTGTGCGCTCCACCACAGCCGCCCCCTCGTCGCGTACGTGCAAGCCAGCTGTGTGCGCGCGAGGAACATTGCTCCAATCTCTACGATGCACCAGAGCAGTTCCAGCCCGACACCTCAATGGTTCTCCGACACCATGTCGGAGGGCTCTGCTACTGAACTCCTCGACGAGTCGACCGACGAGTTTGAGGATCCTTCTTTCAACGATCCTGGTCAAGGAGCCACGCGCGACGACAGAACTCCCGGCGAGCGGCTCGCCGACCCGCCATTACAGCCTGAGGAGGTCGTCCGCGGGTGCTCGGTGTGCAATGCATCTGCTCCGCGGTCGCCGACAACCCCATATACCCTGGCCTCCCCGATCCTGGTGCGGTCGGCGGCTGATGCGGTCGCGGAACTCACGTCCTTTGCCGGTTCTTCCGACCGCATCTACGCAGACCACATGGCCCTCCAGGCTTTACATCGCCGGCTACACGAGCACGCGGCTGATTTTCATCGTCGTGGGACTGAGATCTTGCGTCAAGGTGAAGGCTTCGCTTGGTACTGCGACCAACGCTTCCAGCGCACAATGCAGCGGCTCACGGAGAGATCGACTGAACGGCGGCAGCTCAAAGAAGTGATACGTGAACTGGAGGCCAGTCTTGAGGACGCGCGGGCCGGCCGTGACCGTGCAGATGCTCTACAAGCGCGTCTGGCTGCGATGGAAGCAGACGAATATGCAGACGTCGTTGAGAGTGAACGCCGCCAAGCCTACGTGTCCGACTTGGAGTCTCGCGTAGCCGAGCTTGAGCAACAACTTCGTCAGCCCCATGGTGACGATAAACCAGTCAGTACCGCATGACCGTGACGTGCTCACGCCTGGTCCCGAGCATGAGCGACTGCTAGCACGGGTAGCAGACTTGGAATCGCAGCTAGCTGCTCGCGAGCCATACAACTTTCCGCTTCCGCCCCCAGGTGCTGATCTTCGAGCAGAGGTGGACCGTCTGCGGGCCACCGTCGTGCAGCTACAAACGGCGGCTACCGATACTGTCGCCGAGGTACACCGAGCGCGGGAAGGTGTGCGTTGTGCTGAAGAGGCAAGCACAAATGCTGCAGCCGAGGTGTCGGCTCTTCAAGCGACCAGACAAGATCTTCAGCGACGTTTTTCTCGCCTGCGGGTCAGTGCATCTGCTTCAGAGAGAGCGTATTGAAGGGTCGCGACGCGCGCCGGATCTTGCGTCAGCGCATCGAAGACTTGGCGGCGACTCAGAGTACTCTCGAGGCCGATCTTCGGTCGGTGAGGGTACGTCTCGACGCTGAACAACACGGGCATGATGTTACTCGTGAGCTGCTCCGCACAGTGGCTCTTGAGCGCGACTCGCTGCGTTCGCGCTGTCAAGACGCTAAGGCCATGCAAGACACTCTGCAGGCTGGCCTGCATGACGTGCAGCAGAGTCGGGACGCGTTGCAGCAGCGACTGTCGCTGCTCATTGCGCGCCTCAGCCGGTCTCCGTCCAGTCCACCAGCATCCAGTGGCTCACCGGCTCGAAAGCCGCCACCCTCTTCGCCTATTGTGGTGTACAGTTCCGATTCGTCACCCGACGGCAGTCCGAAGCCCTCTTCACCTGCCGATGGCTCTCCTGTGTCGGTGCGCACGTTGGGCCACGCTCAGCTGGGATCGCCTCCAGATAGCCATGAGTCGGTTGTGGCGTCGACCGCGGTGGTCCCTGACGACGTGCATTCTGCTGTCCACCAGGATCAGTCTGCTTTGCCTGCAACATCTGCTTCCGAGCGAGGTGCGGGTCGTGGCCGCGTGCTGCCGTCGTTCGTGCCCTCTTCGCGTCCCGCCAAGATCCAACGCCGTGCCCCAGAGGAAGCGTTGCCAGTCGCCAGTCTACCCAGCACGTACCGCATTCCTCGGCCAGCTCTGATCCGTGGCGCTCCCCGCCGTGCGCTGCGCATGCACGCAGATCCTGGTGAGTGGCTTCACGTGGTCGTTTGATCTCATCTCCCTCGTCTGACTCTTGCACTGTCTCCAGCGGCCTTTTTCCTTGGTGTGGACGAGCCGGTGGGTGATGCGCTGAGACGCAAGGGGATGCGCCTGTCACAAGCCCGCCGACGTTCGCACCTGCCTCATCCTCCTTCCCCATCACCGTGTCCAGCTCTGCGTCGTTAGCTGAGCGCACGACGGCCACGGGACCAGTGTCGGAGGTGTCTGCGGTGCACACTGCGGGCAGTGCGCCGAGAGCGGACCTTCGGGGAGCGCGTGGCCGTTCCGTCACCTTTCCGGTCGGAGCGTCGACGCAGGCGTCGGTGTTAGGCGGGGCGCAAGCTGCTCGCCGCTCAGTGTCGCCTGTTCGACGTGGTGACAACGCGAATCCCGACGGGAGCGCGTCTCCATCACCTTCCGACAGCTCCTCCTCGACCTTCATCACAAGTGACGCGAGCGACACGCCCTCAAGCTTCGTGTCGATCCCAGGAGCGCGCAGCCCAGTAGCCTTCTTGGAGTCCGAAGTCGAGCCCTGGCCGGTGTTGGAAGTGTCGTCATCCTTCCGGGGTGCTGTCGACGTGGAGTGGATCCTAAATCTGGTGCCTATTAGCGGATCGATCTTCCCGGCAAAGGCACCACGCATCACGGCCGACCCCAGACTGCTCACTTGGAGCGCGATCAGCGCATTGTACACCAATCAACCATGGGATTCAATGACGGTCGCGGTGGATCCATTGACTTTCGATCCGCTGGATGCGGTGTTCGCACCACTAGTGGCGCTCTACACAAACTTCGTCAGCTCGTGTGTCAAGGTGTTATGGGTGGGAACGCATCACCTCGCGATCTTCACCGGCGGTCAGCTGGACGCCGACCTGGCAGCCTACGTGAAGCGGCGAAAAAACCGACTGTCTCATATAAAAGCTTCGTGGATTGATCCTCGCAGAGATCGTCGACCTTATCCATCGAGGTTATTGCGACCTCGACATTCTGCTGGATTCCTTCTTCTTTCATCTGGCGCCGCGCATCAAGGTGCGTGAATGGCACCCGGTCGAGGATCCTCGACTGCCCCGTAGCTTAGTCGGGTCATTGGAAGCGTTGGACCGAGCGGATCCTTGGCGTCTACAGTATCACGCCGGTATCCAGGGTCATCCTGCTTATCAGCTTTCGCGTCTGCGCGACAAGTTCTTGCGCGCACCACGCTGCGTCACTGCTTCGTCGTGATACTGGTGGTCACTGATCTCCATTTGCAGGCACTTACTTGAATAACACATAAATTCATCTCGGCTTTGTCCACTCTTTCGGGTCGTGTGCATGTCGTCCGCTCTTCATCATAACTGGCATCTTGGACTCCTTGTCGGCGCTTGTCTTTTGGTAAGCACACGTAAACCATCTTCTTTTCCTTAGTCTGTCTTGCATCCACCCCATGCCGGGTATCCGCTCAACTGCGAACCCCTTGATCAGCGCATCACTTTGTGCTACGCCTCTTCATGGGTTTGCATAGCGCTTAGGCCGCTCTTGCTGGTTCGACCCCTCAGGAACTCGAACAGTAACGCACCGCAACTGAGATCGGCCTCGTCGACCCAACTCGGGTCATCGTAGCCCTTCCACTGAACTAGAAACTCGCGTAGGCTGTGCCCATAACGCGTTCGCCGCCCAGTACGCACGTCGAGGATCTTCTCCACCTCATACTCTCCCTCGTTCGACATACTCTTCCAGCTATCCTCTGGTAGGAGCTCCTCGTCAAAATCGAAGCGGTTGCTTGGGTCGACCTAGAGGGCGACCGCTGGACGATCGGGATAGTCACGCACTAACTACAACTTGGAGACATGAACAGTTGAAAATAACCGGTACTCGGAACCCTGGATTACCAGACGTGCTGCATGCTGGTCGACCATCTCCGCGACGCGGAAGGGACCGTGTCACATGTGCGCTAGCTTGCGAACGTACCCGACCTTGACGCGGGCGATGTAGAACCACACGCGCGCACCGGCCTCAACGCCGTGGGCGGTTGCCTGCTCGGCCACGGCTTCGGCGCGCTCGGCTATTGCGGCCTTGAGGAGGTCGTTCACTTGCGCCCTCGCGTGCTGGTAATGGCGATGAATGTGATACCTCCACCTTCGGGGCTCCACGTCTTGCCGCCGTGTGCTACCGACGGCGATCGTCGCCTCGAGCGTTGAGAGTGAATCCCAACCATATACAAGGTAGAATGGTGTCTCCTTCCTTACTCGGTCTTCTGCGGTGTTTAACGCGAACGTCAGCCTCTCTGCGTAGTCATCCCAATCCTTCTGCTGTTCATCCGCGACGAACATCTTGATGGCGACGGTGATCGTTTGCACCATGCGCTCGGCGGTTCCGTTGGCCTGTGGCCTATATGCCATGGCGGCTCACTGGCGTTGTCCAACGATCCGGTTAAATGCTTTGAAGAAATCGGACATGAACCCAGGCTCCCGGTCGTGACGAATAGCCTCGCTAGCGCCGAATCGCCTGAAGACACTCGACTTATACGTTTCAGCGATGGTTTGGGCCGTCCGTGATGAGCTCGCTTTTGCAATGAAGAAGCCGGAGAAGAAGTCTACCCAGATCAAGAGCTCTGTGTTGCCTCGATAAGACTTGGGCAACGAAGGGATGTGGTCCATCGCCACGACCTGGAACGGGTACGTCGCTCGTATGTTCCCAGGCGAAGATCCTCGTATGATGGGTCTACCCTTGCCAGTCTCGCAGTCGGTGCATTCGCCAACGATTGCTGAACGTCGCGGTACATGCCTCGCCAATGGAAATATCCATTCACCCTCTGATACGTGCGACCTATTTCTTGGTGTCCTCCTTCCAGGCTTGCGTGGTAATGGTGCAGTACATCGCTCTTCAGGGTGTCAGGGATCATAAGCCGCATCAACTGTGAGCGATCTTCGGCCGAGTCGCTAGCAGGTGGGCAGCAGTACAACAAGTCGGAGTCGTCAACCTCGTACTGATCGCTCAGCAGGCTATAGGTCTTCACTTCCACCTCAGTCGGTTCTGTAAACTCGCCTCGCAAGAACGCTTTGAAGTAAAGGATCCATGTTTTCTCGTCTTGTGCAGTCTTGATGCGTTTTATTCGCATTCTCTTAACGACCTCCTCGTTGACCACCTCTTTTGACTTGTTGGCTGAGCGGCGCCCCCCCCCCCCCCCCCCCCCCCCCCCCCCCCCCGCGTGGCTAGTGCCGTGACCCTCGCGGCCTCTTCTGACTCCAGTGGTCTCAGGATCTCTGCCAACCGGTTTAGATCTTTGAGATCCTGCCTCGTAGACTCCTTCTGCACTCGTACGCCTTCCTCTCGTTGCAAGGCCGTCCCTGCGAGGAAATCGACGCTCCGGTTCCAGTCACGTTTGACATGACGATACTCTGTGCAGTCCCAAGATTGAAGACGGTCCAGTGCCTGTTGACGCAGGAGCTGCAAGCCAGGTGCCTTGCAATCAATCTCGCGCGTCCGTTGCCTGATAACGAGGTTGGAGTCTCCGCAGATGACAAGTCGACTTCGACCTTGGGTTTCCAGGAGATCCAGCGCTAGAAGGAGACCGCGATATTTTGCTTCGTTGACTGTGAGATCTTGGCAATATTCGGAGGCTGCGTCCAGTATTTCCCACTCAGGAAGCTGCCAGACTATGGCACTGAAAGCTCCACCTCCTCGTTTGGTCCGGGAGGATCCGTCGAAGCTCACCACTAGCAGTTGCTCTTCAGGGAGCACGGTTGGTACCGGCATTGCGGTTGACTTAAGAGTTTTCTTCTTTGGTGCGATTGCAACCAACGCCTCGTTGACTTGGTCTCGATGTGTAATGCAAGCCGCCAACGTTCCAACAATCTCCACTTCGCTTTTCGAACACTTGACGATTTCCTGTGTCCACGGAGAGAGTATCGCTGCCCACTGTGCGTGCCGGCTCTGCAAACCATGCGACCTCCACAGCCAAGCCAAGGTTGTATGCCGCGTTAATACCTTCACCGGGCGTCCAATCAGCATGTTGAAGCAGTAGTCTAGCGCCCTCAGTGGCGACAAGATCTCCTTATCTGCTACGCTGTAGTTCAGCTCATTGGACTTCAGAGTTCGACTGCAGAACTTTGTCGGAAATGTCCCATCATGGTCTTGAACCAAGGTGGTGACGACTGTTCATTCCCCTGCATAGACCACCAACACTGCTGGCCGATTCTTGGAAAGGCATTTGTGAGAACTTTGTCTTCAGTATTCTGAAAGCAACGACGGCCCCCCCCCCCCCCCCCCCCCCCCCCCCCCATGTCGGATCTTCGCGTAGCTGATCCTTCGGTGGCATGGCGTGGAAGTCGGTCTCTCGCCGCTTGTAGAGCGCGGCAGCATAGACCGCAAAGTCCTCGATGAATCGGTGGTAGTAATTCAAGCTCCTGCGGAAGGACTGAAGCCCTCTAAGCGTGCGTGGAAATGGCAACTGCACCAGCTCTTCCAAATTGTTCGGATGCGCTTCGAGTCCTTCAATGGTAATCTGGTGTCCCAAGTACTCTATCCAACGACGCCCCCAGTATTGTCGATTTTGCCCAAATTTGCTGAACAAGAGCAGTTCAGCGCTGAGGTTCGAACCGCACCACGAATCGATCGTTGATGTGATTGGTAGAAATAATTGAAATTGCAGTATAATCACCAATGAGTTGACATCACTTTCGAAGAACCCAAGCCGTAGAAAGGTGAGATGGCTTGCGGGATGGCGGAGGGCGTTGTTGTGCGTCTCGCTCCGTGGGGAAGGCGCAGACACATACTAACCGACGTGGAGCAGGCTGTAGTCGAACCCATCGCGCTTGCACAGCTGAGGCTTCATCTAGTGGTTTCAGTTTACTGCTGTATCGTTCGTTGTCTGGAGCTTGAGAGAAGATCTCTCTCACGAGAAGTGTGTCGGTGCTTGTGCGTTGCGCCAAGCTGGTTCGAAGTGTGCTTGGGCTGTGTGCTGCGGTAACTTGGGGCTTGACATCTTTAGCTGGAGCTCGTTGCCGTGTGCGATTGTACTACCCTCAACCAGGACGCGGATTCTTGGTTGCTCCTCTCAAGAGCATTGCGACCAAGCTCCGTTCGGCTGTGCGTCGATCTCTGTGTAATCTTCAAGGAGGAGATAGTGGTCGATTGCTCAGTCGGCGTGGCATTAGGTGTACCTGTGCGAGAACGTTGCACGTGAGACTGAGCACTTGGATCTAGTCATTTTTCGGATACTTGTTGCGCACGGTGCGTTACTGTGCTGATCGATGCGGACTTTGGTCAAAACTGTTGAGGGTAGTCGGTTTGACCTGGACCGACTAGCCCGAGGCAGTCCAATGCGATCCCACGTTGATTACGCTCGTCGATTACGCCAACTCGTGGGTACGAGATTGTGGGTGCAAGATGGGATCCACGTGGCGCCCTCTGATTGGCTGCCGTGAATCAGTATCCAGGAAAAGATCAAGTAGAGTGAACCCAGTAAAGGACAGGCAGGCTTAGAGGTAGCAAGTAGTTGCGAACTAAGGACCTCAATCGAATCACTTTCGAATCTTCCTTCTACTCCTCAAGTGGTCTTCGCTCCGGTCTTCTGTCCAAGTGAAGAACTCCCTCCGCTCTGCCCAAGCTCCGTGTCCAAGACCTCACTACCTCCAACAGGTTATGAGCCCAAGCACCATGTCCTCTGCGCAAGACGCCTCGACCAAGGTCTCCATCGACAAGTTCAACGGAGACAACTACGCGACTTGGAGCCGCTACATGCGTGGCGTGTTCCTGACCAAGTCGACGTGGCATGTCGTGAACCGCGAGACGACTCCAAGCTTCACGGATCCGCGGGCCAAGGATGACTACGTCAAGGCAAGCAGCATCGCGTTCGGCTTGATGCTGCTCCACATGGACGCGGACTACCATCACGTGGTCGACGACTGTGAGGAAGCCTGGGTGGCGTGGGAGCGCTTGAAGACCCTCTACGGTGGATCGCAGAAGGCGGGTCGCATCTACTTGAAGCGACAGCTCTTCAGCATGGAGATGGCGGAAGGCGGCAATGTGTTGCATCATTGCAATGAGGTCCTCAACATCAGCGCCAAGCTCAGCAGCATCGGCGCCAAGATGGAGGACGAAGATGTGGCGATCTGCTTGTTGCGCAGTCTCCCCAAGAGCTACGAGAACGTCGTGCTCAACTTGGAGATGAGCAACGCAGAGCTGCGAACGCGAGACGTTGTGAAGGTGCTCACGAATGAGCATATCAAGCGGCAAGGCGAGAAGACTCCGGCGATGAAGACTGAAGACGCGACCAAGGCGTTCAGTGTCGACCGAGAGCCTCGCCAGTGCACTTACTGCGGCAAGATGGGGCACTTGGTTGACAAGTGCTGGACCAAGCAGAAGGACGAGAACCGAGGAGGTCCGAGACGCGGCGGCAATGGCCGTGGACGCGGGGCCAACAGCGCGCAATGGAGGAACGACGACTACGACTACGACAACCAGCGAGTTGCGTTTGCGGTTTCCCTCGAGTGCGGAGTTTCGACGGGCGGGAAGATGCCCGGGATGTGGGCGGTCGACAGCGGCGCAACGCACCACATCTGCAACGACAAGACCAAGTTCGCCAGCCTGATTGAGCGAGACGACGGCGAACTATCGGTGGCCAACGGCAACAAGGCGGCTATCAAGGGTGTGGGAAGCATCTTCGAGCGAGTGCTTCTGCCCAACGGTGAAGAGCGCGAGATCGAGATCAAGGACGCGCTGTATGTTCCTGACATGAGCAAGAATCTTCTATCGGTGCCGCAAATCAACAAGAGTGGCCAGTTCCAAGTGATCTTTGACGGCACCAAGATGCATGTCGCGCGCAAGGCTTCGAAGCAAGTGGTGGCGACGGCAGACCTCGTTGACGGGCTCTACTGGCTTCGCACGCCTCAGCGATCGGCTAACGCGGCAACCAGTCGAAGAACGATTGATCTGCACGCGCGCATGGGTCACGCTCCAGTCGAGGTGCTTCGCAAGATGGTCGACAACGGAATGATCAAGGACGCGAAGCTACCCTCCAGCTCGAGTGGACCAAGCGTGTGCCGCGGCTGTCAACAAGGAAAGATGGTTCAGAGGCCATTTCCAAGCAACCGCGACAAGCGCCACTACGACACGTTCGAGTTGCTCCACTTCGACATCTGCGGACCCATGGAACAAGACTCTCTGGGTGGAAGCAAGTATCTGCTGTTGATCGTCGACGAAGCCAGCGGATGCATGAAGGGATTCTGTCTGCGTGCCAAGTCGGAGAGCGAGGACTGCATCAAGACGTACATCACCAAGGTCCAGAACCAGTTCGGCAAGAAGGTGAAGTTCGTGCGTCATGATGGAGCGCGTGAGTTCGCGACCAACTCGCTAAAGATCTTCTACGAAGACGAAGGCATCGAGCAGCAAACGACGGTTCCCTACGCGCACCAGACCAACGGCACGGCAGAGCGAGCCATCCGGACAATCGTCACGATCGGCCGCAGCATGCTTCACCATGCCAAGATGGACAAGATCTTCTGGGCTGAGGCAGCGATGACAGCCATCTACGTCAAGAATCGTCTACCGTCTCCCAGGTTCCAGCACAAGACTCCGTTTGAGATTCTGTACAAGTCCAAGCCAAGTGTGAAGCACATGCGCGTGTTCGGTTGTCGCGCTTACGTGCTGACTCCGAAGGAGAAGCGACTCAAGTGGGACCCGAAGTCTCGTGCTGGGTTGTTCGTCGGATACGAGGAAGCGTCAAAGGCCTATCGGGTTTATGACATCGAGGCGGGGCAGGTGGTCATCAGTCGCGATGTCACCTTCGACGAATCGACTTTCGGCTTCTTCTCAGCGCCCTCCGATGAAGACGTGGAAGATCTCGCCTTCGACTCTCTCGAAATTGCCGAAGATGGACCAGGACAAACGGACTACACGCAGGCGGGGAAGCGCAAGAGCCGTTCGGCAACTGAAGATGACACTGCTGGAAGATCGCGGGCTGTTCGACACCGAGTTGGATTGGAAGAAGCAAGTGCGCCGCGTAGTTCTCCCTCGCGCCAAGAAGACGAAGAAGAAAAATCTGGCGGCCAACACGACGACTCGGATCCCTCGACTCCTCCTGTGTTTTGGCGAGCAAGCGCCAACGCTGTTGAAGCCTCCGACCTCTCCGAGCCAACTACATTCGAAGAAGCGGTGAACGGTCCGGATCAAGCTCACTGGCGCAAAGCGATTCGCGCGGAGCTGGAATCGATGCGACTTCGAGGAGTGTTTCGTGCGGCCAAGCTTCCAACAGGACAACGCGCCATCGGCACCAAGTGGGTATTCAAGATCAAGCGAAAGGCCGACGGGTCCATCGAGAAGTACAAGGCACGCCTCGTGGCCAAGGGATTCAAGCAGAAGTACGGCATCGACTACACGGAGACGTTCTCGCCCGTGGTCAAGTACGCGACGCTGCGCATCGTGATCGCGCTCATCGTCTTCTTCGGCTGGAAACTCGATCAACTGGACGTGGTGACGGCATTCTTGTACGGCGTGATGAAGGAGGTCGTGTACTGTGTGGTTCCAGAAGGCGTCGAGCTGGACAGTGGCTTCGACTGCCTTGAGCTGGTGAAGGCGATCTACGGCCTCAAGCAAGCTTCGCGTGTGTGGAACGAGACCTTCGATGAGTTCGTGTGCTCCATCGGCTTCCAAGTGTCAGCGTTCGACCCGTGCCTCTATATCAAGATCGTCAACGACCACTGCGTGCTCATCTTGGTCTACGTCGACGACGTTCTGGTGACGGGAAGCTCGATCGAGCTGATCGCACGCACCAAGTATGATCTGAAGATGCGCTTCGAGATGACCGACAGCGGCAAGTGTGCGTTCGTGCTCGGGATCGAGTTGGTCTACGAACCCGATGGAAGCATCACACTGTGCCAGCGACGCTACATCAACGACATCCTCACGCGTTTCAACATGCTCCAGTGCAAGGCTGTGGTGAGTCCGGTCGATATGAGTTCGCGTCTGGTTCCAAGCGACGCATCTACCAAGGTGAACGCTCCGTTTCGGGAAGCGGTCGGCGCCTTGATGCATCTGATGACCGCGACTCGACCGGACATCGCGTTCGCCGTGGGCTACGTATCGCGCTTCATGGAGAACCCTCAAGAAGAGCACTGGGTTGCGGTCAAGCGTATCTTTCGCTACTTGCAAGGGACCAAGGACCACGGAATCTGCTTCAAGCCCGGCAACGTCATCGACTTTCGCGGCTACTCCGACGCCGACTGGGCTGGCGACCTCGCTGATCGCAAGTCGACATCCGGCTACACCTTCATGTTGATGGGCGCGCCGGTCAGCTGGGGAAGCAAGAAGCAGTCAAGTGTGTCTCTATCGACAAGCGAAGCGGAGTACATCGCGCTCAGCCTGGCCATCCAAGAAGGCAAGTGGATTCATCGCGTGGTTTGCGAGATCCTTGCGGCTGCGAACAAGTCGGGACCAGAGCTCATGATCCGCGAAGACAACCAGTCGTGCATCAAGATGACCAAGAACCCAGTCAACCACGGTCGCGCCAAGCACATCGACATCAAGTACCATCACATCCGCGACGAAGTCAAGCGTGGTGAAGTCAAGCTCGAGTACTGCGAGACTGCGACGATGCTGGCCGACATCATGACCAAGGCGCTCCCGGGACCTCGCCACACGGAACTCACGGCGGCTCTCGGCATCCATGGGACTTCGCATTGAGGGGGCGTGTTGAGGGTAGCCGGTTTGACCTGGACCGACTAGCCCGAGGCAGTCCAATGCGATCCCACGTTGATTACGCTCGTCGATTACGCCAACTCGTGGGTACGAGATTGTGGGTGCAAGATGGGATCCACGTGGCGCCCTCTGATTGGCTGCCGTGAATCAGTATCCAGGAAAAGATCAAGTAGAGTGAACCCAGTAAAGGACAGGCAGGCTTAGAGGTAGCAAGTAGTTGCGAACTAAGGACCTCAATCGAATCACTTTCGAATCTTCCTTCTACTCCTCAAGTGGTCTTCGCTCCGGTCTTCTGTCCAAGTGAAGAACTCCCTCCGCTCTGCCCAAGCTCCGTGTCCAAGACCTCACTACCTCCAACAAAAACGAGCGTCATTCTATCATCGTTCGTATTGGCACGAGAACATAACCGATGGTGAAGGCTGCAACTCGGCAGCACGCCCACGCCAACACTGTCTATTACTGCCTCTTCGCCTACTACAAGCTTGGGTACTCCAGGCGTCACCTCGGTAATTGGATCAAGGTGTATGAAGCAAATGGATCGTTCCAGCGCACAGCAAGCGGTGCCAACCAAAAGTTCAACGGGGAGCAGCGAGCATGGCTTTTTAACTTCTACCAGCAGCATCCTCTCGCGTACCTAGACGAAGCCCAAGCTGCGTTTACTCGAGCATATCGCGTCACAATATCTACATCCTCGATATGGCGGATCATCAGTGAGTTTGGATTGACGTGGAAAGTGCTGGAGCGCCGAGCAACTCACATCAAGGAAAGAGATGTGTTTCGATTTGTACAGGAGCTGCACCATGTTGATTGGTCTCACCATAACATTGTCTTCTTGGATGAAGTATCTTTCGGCAACCGCGGCATGATACGGAAGCGAGGATACGCGATGCGCGGCAAGAAGCTAGCAATTCGTGGAGATTTTGTGCGAAAGCCTCGGGTTTCTGTGTTGGCTTTCATTGGAGTCAATGGGATTATTGATTACTTCAACACGGAGGGGACATTTGATCGTGCTGAGTTTACGGGATGTTGCCAAGACTTTGTGCACTCCCGAACTGGCAGAGTTCGGCTGTATCCAGGCCCCAATTCTGTATGGATACTTGATGGCGCTGCAATCCACAGACACCCCGAGATTGTCCACTATCTCAGAAGTGTTGGTGTCATTCCCATTTTTCTCCCAGCGTACTGCCCATTCTACAATCCAATTGAATTCATGTTCGGCTACGTGAAGCGCTCAATGCAGCGTCACTACGTGGAGTCCAGTCAGAATGACTTGCTGCCATTCCTTGTCGAGACTTTCGAGCGGTTTGAAAACACTCATATGGGAAAAGTTTTTGAGCACTGTGGCTGGAAAATTCAAGGCTACTTCGATCCTGTTGGACCACTTTCGTACGAGCAAAACAAAGCAACAGTATCCGCACCAGATCCTGAAGGCGTAGAAGAGGATGCATTTGGTTTTTCTGACCTACTCACGAATAGGGAATGAATGACTATGAGGCTTACTCTGCATGGTCTGTGTCGTCGGCATTCTGGAGCTGGAGGAAAGGGTCCATCACCGCATTTCGAGCTGGTGGTGCAATGTCGCGAATAAACGCCTCAATGACGTTCAAGCGAGTTTGTAAACGCTGGTCACTGATGTCAAGTCTTCTCCCAAACGCCTCCAAATATTCGCAGAGCTGTTTGTTCTCTTCTATCGATGCTCTTACGCTATCTAAAGCCACATTGGCTGAGTGGACAACACCTTCAATGTGCTGTTCTACGTCAGTATCAGCTAGCCGAAGTAGATTGGCAATGTGTGCTGGCGGTGGTTGTGCTATCGCAGCTTGCCATGTTGAGCGATCAAGATTTCGACAGATAGCGTTGGCCACATTCGCCACACCACTGAATGCGCACGGAAAGTCGACTGCCACTGCTCTTGCAACTGAGCCAAGAGATCTCTGATAACTTCCTCAGATGCAGCGCCTGCCCGGTCTGTGTGCTCGGGTTGGATGCAAGCTGCCTTGAACGCATCAAGGTCTTGAGCTTTCGTGATGGAAACTCCATACTTGTAAATTAAAAGTGTCACTGTTTGACCGCGTGCCTTCGTCACCCATTGATTCCACTGTATCTCGGACTTTGCGTTATCAACGATGTGTCCCTTTGACTTGAAGTGCATCACCTTGGTCCAATCAGCCTCTACTGGCACTTCAACTGCCCAAGCACCATCAGCCTTTGTCGCACGGCATTTCACGTGGGAGCTGAATGCCTCCCAGATCTTGCGCTTGATCTCATTGAACGTGCTTCCATTGAACACAATATCATCAAGAGCTTGTCCAGACGTATCGCGCTGGCCTATTGTTGTCTTTATGATGGGTCGGATGAGGAGCTGCAGCCGGCGCTCTTCACCTGTTGGCTGAGGAAGCTTGCTGGGTGCAGGTGATGCACTTTGGGTTGGTGTTCTCACCCGCAATGGGTACGGCGAGGCGCGTGTGTGGGCACGTACGCTCGGGGATGCGCGTGCCATGCTTTCCGGTGACCCAGCTATTGAACTATATGGCGATCTGACAGTGAGACAAGCCGAGCTTTGAGGGGGAGAAGATCTGCTCGCAGCAGGACTCGAAGCATTTAGAGAAGTCCTTGGCGTTACCACTGGTGGAGCTTGGACTGGTGGGCTAGCAGACTGATCTCCCATGCTGGCTCTTGAGCCCAGCCAACTGTACGATCAAAGCTGACAGAACCAAAGGAATAGATGCAATTTTGATCAGTCAGCAGGTGGAAATGGTGATCTTCCGGTGTCGGCTATGCTTTCACGTACTCACACTGCCAGATAGATGATGGATGGCAGGGCAGTCTTGTGCGCTCTGTACTGGCAGAGCTCGCAGGACTGCTAGCCTAGCTAGGCAATAAGCGCAGTGTAGCTCTCGTGTGTCTTGAATCTGCTCGTGTTGCAACTCTCAACGATCTTCGAGCTGCAAGATACACCTATGACAACGCATAACTTGCTCAACGTGATCGAGACTGTCTCTCTCCATCCTATCATTTCTAGCAGGTTGGCCGGTTGCATGGGCGGTAGAGCCGGATTGATTGAACCAATCGGCCTCGGAAATTTTGAGTAGAACTCGCAATAACTGTTGGGAACGCTGATGGATAAGTTCCATTTGTCGCAAGCGTCGAGCAACCTAATTACTTTTGCGCACAATTCTTCTGGTGACCAGGATGTCATCAATGTACGAGCACCTCCCTAATACGGATAACTAGGTGCCTTACATCCCGCACTCCGCTAGTGAAGACGTCTTTAGGAGGCGTGTCTTCAACTGCGGAATCCTTGTCAGTGCTCTCAAGCGTCGCTGCAGCGATCTTCATGAATCCGTCCAGCGTGTTGTCGATAGGCCTCTGGTAAATCTGGGGCGCATTCTTCAGTCCGAAGGGCATTCGATTCTGTTGAGGGTAGCCGGTTTGACCTGGACCGACTAACCCGAGGCAGTCCAATGCGATCCCACGATGATTACGCCCGTCGATTACGTCAACTCGTGGGTACGAGATTGTGGGTACAAGATGGGATCCACGTGGCGCCCTCTGATTGGCTGCCGTGAATCAGTATCCAGGAAAAGATCAAGTAGAGTGAACCCAGTAAAGGACAGGCAGGCTTAGAGGTAGCAAGTAGTTGCGAACTAAGGACCTCAATCGAATCACTTTCGAATCTTCCTTCTACCTCTCAAGTGGTCTTCGCTCCGGTCTTCTGTCCAAGTGAAGAACTCCCTCCGCTCCGTCCAAGCTTCGTGTCCAAGACCTCACTACCTCCAACAGGTTATGAGCCCAAGCACCATGTCCTCTGCGCAAGACGCCTCGACCAAGGTCTCCATCGACAAGTTCAACGGAGACAACTACGCGACTTGGAGCCGCTACATGCGTGGCGTGTTCCTGACCAAGTCGACGTGGCATGTCGTGAACCGCGAGACGACTCCGAGCTTCACGGATCCGCGGGCCAAGGACGACTACGTCAAGGCAAGCAGCATCGCGTTCGGCTTGATGCTGCTCCACATGGACGCGGACTACCATCACGTGGTCGACGACTGTGAGGAAGCCTGGGTGGCGTGGGAGCGCTTGAAGACCCTCTACGGTGGATCGCAGAAGGCGGGTCGCATCTACTTGAAGCGACAGCTCTTCAGCATGGAGATGGCGGAAGGCGGCAATGTGTTGCATCATTGCAATGAAGTCCTCAACATCAGCGCCAAGCTCAGCAGCATCGGCGCCAAGATGGAGGATGAAGATGTGGCGATCTGCTTGTTGCGCAGTCTCCCCAAGAGCTACGAGAACGTCGTGCTCAACTTGGAGATGAGCAACGCGGAGCTGCGGACGCGAGACGTTGTGAAGGTGCTCACGAATGAGCATATCAAGCGGCAAGGCGAGAAGACTCCGGCGATGAAGACTGAAGACGCGACCAAGGCGTTCAGTGTCGACCGAGAGCCTCGCCAGTGTACATACTGCGGCAAGATGGGGCACTTGGTTGACAAGTGCTGGACCAAGCAGAAGGACGAGAACCGAGGAGGTCCGAGACGCGGCGGCAATGGCCGTGGACGCGGGGCCAACAGCGCACAGTGGAGGAACGACGACTACGACTACGACAACCAGCGAGTTGCGTTTGCGGTTTCCCTCGAGTGCGGAGTTTCGACGGGCGGGAAGATGCCCGGGATGTGGGCGGTCGACAGCGGCGCAACGCACCACATCTGCAACGACAAGACCAAGTTCGCCAGCTTGATTGAGCGAGACGAAGGCGAACTATCGGTGGCCAACGGCAACAAGGCTGCTATCAAGGGTGTGGGAAGCATCTTCGAGCGAGTGCTTCTGCCCAACGGTGAAGAGCGCGAGATCGAGATCAAGGACGCGCTGTATGTTCCCGACATGAGCAAGAATCTTCTGTCGGTGCCGCAAATCAACAAGAGTGGCCAGTTCCAAGTGATCTTTGACGGCACCAAGATGCATGTTGCGCGCAAGGCTTCGAAGCAAGTGGTGGCGACGGCAGACCTCGTTGACGGGCTCTACTGGCTTCGCACGCCTCAGCGATCGGCTAACGCGGCAACCAGTGGAAGAACGATTGATCTGCATGCGCGCATGGGTCACGCTCCAGTCGAGGTGCTTCGCAAGATGGTCGACAACGGAATGATCAAGGACGCGAAGCTACCCTCGAGCTCGAGTGGACCAAGCGTGTGCCGCGGCTGTCAAGAAGGAAAGATGGTCCAAAGGCCATTCCCAAGCAACCGCGACAAGCGCCACTACGACACGTTCGAGTTGCTCCACTTCGACATCTGCGGACCCATGGAAGAAGACTCTCTGGGTGGAAGCAAGTATCTGCTGCTGATCGTCGACGAAGCCAGCGGATGCATGAAGGGATTCTGTCTGCGTGCCAAGTCGGAGAGCGAGGACTGCATCAAGACGTACATCACCAAGGTCCAGAACCAGTTCGGCAAGAAGGTCAAGTTCGTGCGTCATGATGGAGCGCGTGAGTTCGCGACCAACTCGCTCAAGGTGTTCTACGAAGACGAAGGCATCGAGCAGCAAACGACGGTTCCCTACGCGCACCAGACCAACGGCACGGCAGAGCGAGCCATCCGGACAATCGTCACGATCGGCCGCAGCATGCTTCACCATGCCAAGATGGACAAGATCTTCTGGGCTGAGGCAGCGATGACAGCCATCTACGTCAAGAATCGTCTACCGTCTCCCAAGTTCCAGCACAAGACTCCGTTCGAGATTCTGTACAAGTCCAAGCCAAGTGTGAAGCACATGCGTGTGTTCGGTTGTCGCGCTTACGTGCTGACTCCGAAAGAGAAGCGACTCAAGTGGGACCCGAAGTCTCGTGCTGGGTTGTTCGTCGGATACGAGGAAGCGTCAAAGGCCTATCGGGTTTATGACATCGAGGCGGGGCAGGTGGTCATCAGTCGCGATGTCACCTTCGACGAATCGACTTTCGGCTTCTTCTCAGCGCCCTCCGATGAAGACGTGGAAGATCTCGCCTTCGACTCTCTCGAAATTGCCGAAGATGGACCAGGACAAACGGACTACACGCAGGCGGGGAAGCGCAAGAGCCGTTCGGCGACTGAAGATGACACTGCTGGAAGATCGCGGGCTGTTCGACACCGAGTTGGATTGGAAGAAGCAAGTGCGCCGCGCAGTGCTCCCTCGCGCCAAGAAGATGAAGAAGAAAAATCTGGCGGCCAACACGACGACTCGGACCCTTCGACTCCTCCTGTGTTCTGGCGAGCAAGCGCCAACGCTGTTGAAGCCTCCGACCTCTCCGAGCCAACTACATTCGAGGAAGCGGTGAACGGCCCGGATCAAGCTCACTGGCGCAAAGCGATTCGCGCGGAGCTGGAATCGATGCGACTTCGAGGAGTCTTTCGTGCGGCCAAGCTTCCAACAGGACAACGCGCCATCGGCACCAAGTGGGTATTCAAGATCAAGCGAAAGGCCGACGGATCCATCGAGAAGTACAAGGCACGCCTCGTGGCCAAGGGATTCAAGCAGAAGTACGGCATCGACTACACGGAGACGTTCTCGCCCGTGGTCAAGTACGCGACGCTGCGCATCGTGATCGCGCTCATCGTCTTCTTCGGTTGGCAGCTCGATCAACTGGACGTGGTGACGGCATTCTTATACGGCGTGATGAAGGAGGTCGTGTACTGTGTGGTTCCTGAAGGCGTCGAGCTGGACAGTGGCTTCGACTGCCTTGAGCTGGTGAAGGCGATCTACGGCCTCAAGCAAGCTTCGCGTGTGTGGAACGAGACCTTCGACGAGTTCGTGTGCTCCATCGGCTTCCAAGTCTCTGCGTTCGACCCGTGCCTCTACATCAAGATCGTCAACGACCACTGCGTGCTCATCTTGGTCTACGCCGACGATGTTCTAGTGACGGGAAGCTCGATCGAGCTGATCGCACGCACCAAGTATGACCTGAAGATGCGCTTCGAGATGACCGACAGCGGCAAGTGTGCGTTCGTGCTCGGCATCGAGTTGGTCTATGGACCCGATGGAAGCATCACACTGTGCCAGCGACGCTACATCAACGACATCCTCACGCGTTTCAACATGCTCCAGTGCAAGGCTGTGGTGAGTCCGGTCGACATGAGTTCACGTCTGGTTCCAAGCGACGCATCTACCAAGGTGAACGCTCCGTTTCGGGAGGCGGTCGGCGCCTTGATGCATCTGATGACCGCGACTCGACCGGACATCGCGTTTGCTGTGGGCTACGTCTCGCGCTTCATGGAGAACCCGCAAGAAGAGCACTGGGTTGCGGTCAAGCGTATCTTTCGCTACCTGCAAGGCACCAAGGACCACGGAATCTGCTTCAAGCCCGGCAACGTCATCGACTTTCGCGGCTACTCCGACGCCGACTGGGCTGGCGACCTCGCTGATCGCAAGTCGACATCCGGCTACACCTTCATGTTGATGGGCGCGCCGGTCAGTTGGGGAAGCAAGAAGCAGTCAAGTGTGTCTCTGTCAACAAGCGAAGCGGAGTACATCGCGCTCAGCCTGGCCATCCAAGAAGGCAAGTGGATTCATCGCGTGGTTTGCGAGATCCTTGCGGCTGCAAACAAGTCGGGACCAGAGCTCGTGATCCGCGAAGACAACCAGTCGTGCATCAAGATGACCAAGAACCCGGTCAACCACGGTCGCGCCAAGCACATCGACATCAAGTACCATCACATCCGCGACGAAGTCAAGCGTGGTGAAGTCAAGCTCGAGTACTGCGAGACTGCGACGATGCTGGCCGACATCATGACCAAGGCGCTCCCAGGACCTCGCCACACGGAACTCGCGGCGGCTCTCGGCATCCATGGGACTTCGCATTGAGGGGGCGTGTTGAGGGTAGCCGGTTTGACCTGGACCGACTAACCCGAGGCAGTCCAATGCGATCCCACGATGATTACGCCCGTCGATTACGTCAACTCGTGGGTACGAGATTGTGGGTACAAGATGGGATCCACGTGGCGCCCTCTGATTGGCTGCCGTGAATCAGTATCCAGGAAAAGATCAAGTAGAGTGAACCCAGTAAAGGACAGGCAGGCTTAGAGGTAGCAAGTAGTTGCGAACTAAGGACCTCAATCGAATCACTTTCGAATCTTCCTTCTACCTCTCAAGTGGTCTTCGCTCCGGTCTTCTGTCCAAGTGAAGAACTCCCTCCGCTCCGTCCAAGCTTCGTGTCCAAGACCTCACTACCTCCAACAGATTCCATTCAAAAAGCCCGAACGGAGTGATGAAGACTGATATCTTGCGAGCTCTTCGGGTCATCCCCACCACCCAAAATCCACTGTTGATATCGAGATAGCAAAACTATAGCACTTTGTCAAGGTCTTCAAGGAGGTTGTTCACGATTGGCATCGGGTACACCATGAGCTGGGTCAGGCTGTTGACTAGTTCGTAATCGATGCATAGCCTGATGTCGACCCCATTCTTCTTCTATATCACTACGATGGGCGAAGCCCTGGGTGATGTCAACGGCTGGACGATCTTCGCTCAGAGTTATCCTTTGAGAAGCTCGGCGACCTTCATGCGGAACTGTAGCGGAACTCGTCGGACACGTTGCGCAACTGGCCTCGCATTGCCGACATCGATGTCACCCACCGCTCCTTTGGCTTTTGGAGGGAGTCCATTCCCTTTCCCCATCAGCAAGTGCCGTTTATCCCAGATTATTGATCGCAACTGATCCATCTCTTTGACCGTATTGACGCCGGGGTCTTTAACCTGAATATACTCGATCTTCCTTTCGTCCGCGCCAGGCGTGACTTCTGGCAAGACTGCCATCTGAGCTTCGATATCTTCAGCGAAGAGTTTGCCGCCCTTGTGGTAGTAGACTGACTCGTCGATCTGTGGTGACTACTCTTCGGTCGATCCTCCTGAGGGGAATCTATGTGTTCTTGACAGCTTTAGACTAGTGCTGCCACCGCCGGTGATAGTCTCTCGAGGATTCCCTCAGGAGTGAGGTATGACACCTTCTCAGACTTTGGTACTTCGTCGACACCCGCATCATTATCGCACGATCGTCGGTCCTTTGTAGCACTATAGGCAATATTATGCCACTCACGGTATCTTTTTGACCCAACGGAGACAAAGCCCGGCAGGTATGTGTCCTCCCTATATCCAGATCCCGATCCGCTGCAGACGGTCAAACTTGACCTCTTCCTTGCCGACATTGGTGATCCTGATGTACTGGGTGCGGCCAAAGCTTTTATTTCCGTTGCTACCCAGTTCTTGCTGCATGTAACCCCAACGCTTGCTTGTCTTCCGGCGATGATATGTTCATGACCTCAGCATAATTACCAGGTGCAAACGACAGGAATGAGTTAGGTGTGACCATACGTGCTTTAGAGCTGAAGAGCTGGCGTCTTCCCTGTAGTCGGATCCTCACTTCGTCTGGGAGACAGACTGGCCCGTCGGCCAGGTCGAGTCGGACGCCGGTGGGTACCATGAAGTCCACATCCCCAGGATGGCATCTTGCCCCGCAATACAGCCCACCCACACTTGGCAGTAGTACACCAGAGATCCTGCCAGGGTGACCTTGATCTTCCTGCGTCCGTCATGTACGTGTTCTCTCCGATCCCGACACAATCTTGGCGCTAACTCCCGCCAACGTACATCCTACCATGCGAGCGAAGTTGGTGTCTAGGATCGAGACTTCCGCGCCAGAGTCGAAGAGGATTTGCTCTTTCTCATTGTTAATCTACCCGGTGACCTTCGACTAATTGAACCATTTATAAGGAGCGTGGTGTTTCGGGATTCTCCCGCCAGCAACTTTATGGTCATCGCCGTGGGCTGACGACTTAATTCAGCACTCAAGCGTAGACTAGACACGGCAGCAAAGTCGAGGGTAGGTAGATTACATGCATTACCATCCTTGGAGTTAGCTGCAAGCTAACTGCCTCTCGTGATGATCGTTCCACATATACATAGATGCAAACTTCAGACCGCTCCTCCCGCACTGGATTCTAACTCAGCGAGCATCCTTGTTTAGCATCCTCTCGGCGTTGGCGCGTCTGCATCCTTGTTGAGGGTAGCCGGTTTGACCTGGACCGACTAGCCCGAGGCAGTCCAATGCGATCCCACGATGATTACGCCCGTCGATTACTCCAACTCGTGGGTACGAGATTGTGGGTACAAGATGGGATCCACGTGGCGCCCTCTGATTGGCTGCCGTGAATCAGTATCCAGGAAAAGATCAAGTAGAGTGAACCCAGTAAAGGACAGGCAGGCTTAGAGGTAGCAAGTAGTTGCGAACTAAGGACCTCAATCGAATCACTTTCGAATCTTCCTTCTACCCCTCAAGTGGTCTTCGCTCCGGTCTTCTGTCCAAGTGAAGAACTCCCTCCGCTCCGTCCAAGCTTCGTGTCCAAGACCTCACTACCTCCAACAGGTTATGAGCCCAAGCACCATGTCCTCTGCGCAAGACGCCTCGACCAAGGTCTCCATCGACAAGTTCAACGGGGACAACTACGCGACTTGGAGCCGCTACATGCGTGGCGTGTTCCTGACCAAGTCGACGTGGCATGTCGTGAACCGCGAGACGACTCCGAGCTTCACGGATCCGCGGGCCAAGGACGACTACGTCAAGGCAAGCAGCATCGCGTTCGGCTTGATGCTGCTCCACATGGACGCGGACTATCATCACGTGGTCGACGACTGTGAGGAAGCCTGGGTGGCGTGGGAGCGCTTGAAGACCCTCTACGGTGGATCGCAGAAGGCTGGTCGCATCTACTTGAAGCGACAGCTCTTCAGCATGGAGATGGCGGAAGGCGGCAATGTGTTGCATCATTGCAATGAAGTCCTCAACATCAGCGCCAAGCTCAGCAGCATCGGCGCCAAGATGGAGGATGAAGATGTGGCGATCTGCTTGTTGCGCAGTCTCCCCAAGAGCTACGAGAACGTCGTGCTCAACTTGGAGATGAGCAACGCAGAGCTACGAACGCGAGACGTTGTGAAGGTGCTCACGAATGAGCATATCAAGCGGCAAGGCGAGAAGACTCCGGCGATGAAGACTGAAGACGCGACCAAGGCGTTCAGTGTCGACCGAGAGCCTCGCCAGTGCACGTACTGCGGCAAGATGGGGCACTTGGTTGACAAGTGCTGGACCAAGCAGAAGGACGAGAATCGGGGAGGTCCGAGACGCGGCGGCAATGGCCGTGGACGCGGGGCCAACAGCGCGCAATGGAGGAACGACGACTACGACTACGACAACCAGCGAGTTGCGTTTGCGGTTTCCCTCGAGTGCGGAGTTTCGACGGGCAAGAAGATGCCCGGGATGTGGGCGGTCGACAGCGGCGCAACGCACCACATCTGCAACGACAAGACCAAGTTCGCCAGCCTGATTGAGCGAGATGACGGCGAACTATCGGTGGCCAACGGCAACAAGGCGGCTATCAAGGGTGTGGGAAGCATCTTCGAGCGAGTGCTTCTGCCCAACGGTGAAGAGCGCGAGATCGAGATCAAGGACGCGCTGTATGTTCCCGACATGAGCAAGAATCTTCTATCGGTGCCGCAAATCAACAAGAGTGGCCAGTTCCAAGTGATCTTCGACGGCACCAAGATGCATGTTGCGCGCAAGGCTTCGAAGCAAGTGGTGGCGACGGCAGACCTCGTTGACGGGCTCTACTGGCTTCGCACGCCTCAGCGATCGGCTAACGCGGCAACCAGTGGAAGAACGATTGATCTGCACGCGCGTATGGGTCACGCTCCAGTCGAGGTGCTTCGCAAGATGGTCGACAACGGAATGATCAAGGACGCGAAGCTACCCTCCAGTTCGAGTGGACCAAGCGTGTGCCGCGGCTGTCAAGAAGGAAAGATGGTCCAAAGGCCATTTCCAAGCAACCGCGACAAGCGTCACTACGACACGTTCGAGTTGCTCCACTTCGACATCTGCGGACCCATGGAACAAGACTCTCTGGGTGGAAGCAAGTATCTGCTGCTGATCGTCGACGAAGCCAGCGGATGCATGAAGGGATTCTGTCTGCGTGCCAAGTCGGAGAGCGAGGACTGCATCAAGACGTACATCACCAAGGTCCAGAACCAGTTCGGCAAGAAGGTCAAGTTCGTGCGTCATGATGGAGCGCGTGAGTTCGCGACCAACTCGCTCAAGATGTTCTACGAAGACGAAGGCATCGAGCAGCAAACGACGGTTCCCTACGCGCACCAGACCAACGGCACGGCAGAGCGAGCCATCCGGACAATCGTCACGATCGGCCGCAGCATGCTTCACCATGCCAAGATGGACAAGATCTTCTGGGCTGAGGCAGCGATGACAGCCATCTACGTCAAGAATCGCCTACCGTCTCCCAAGTTCCAGCACAAGACTCCGTTCGAGATTCTGTACAAGTCCAAGCCAAGTGTGAAGCACATGCGTGTGTTCGGTTGTCGCGCTTACGTGCTGACTCCGAAAGAGAAGCGACTCAAGTGGGACCCGAAGTCTCGTGCCGGGTTGTTCGTCGGATACGAAGAAGCGTCAAAGGCCTATCGGGTTTATGACATCGAGGCGGGGCAGGTGGTCATCAGTCGCGATGTCACCTTCGACGAATCGACTTTCGGCTTCTTCTCAGCGCCCTCCGATGAAGACGTGGAAGATCTCGCCTTCGACTCTCTCGAAATTGCCGAAGATGGACCAGGACAAACGGACTACACGCAGGCGGGGAAGCGCAAGAGCCGATCGGCAACTGAAGATGACACTGCTGGAAGATCGCGGGCTGTTCGACACCGAGTTGGATTGGAAGAAGCAAGTGCGCCGCGTAGTTCTCCCTCGCGCCAAGAAGACGAAGAAGAAAAATCTGGCGGCCAACACGACGACTCGGATCCCTCGACTCCTCCTGTGTTTTGGCGAGCAAGCGCCAACGCTGTTGAAGCCTCCGACCTCTCCGAGCCAACTACATTCGAGGAAGTGGTGAACGGTCCGGATCAAGCTCACTGGCGCAAAGCGATTCGCGCGGAGCTGGAATCGATGCGACTTCGAGGAGTGTTTCGTGCGGCCAAGCTTCCAACGGGACAACGCGCCATCGGCACCAAGTGGGTATTCAAGATCAAGCGAAAGGCCGACGGATCCATCGAGAAGTACAAGGCACGCCTCGTGGCCAAGGGATTCAAGCAGAAGTACGGCATCGACTACACGGAGACGTTCTCGCCCGTGGTCAAGTACGCGACGCTGCGCATCGTGATCGCGCTCATCGTCTTCTTCGGCTGGCAACTCGACCAACTGGACGTGGTGACGGCATTCTTATACGGCGTGATGAAGGAGGTCGTGTACTGTGTGGTTCCAGAAGGCGTCGAGCTGGACAGTGGCTTTGACTGCCTTGAGCTGGTGAAGGCGATCTACGGCCTCAAGCAAGCTTCGCGTGTGTGGAACGAGACCTTCGACGAGTTTGTGTGCTCCATCGGCTTCCAAGTGTCAGCGTTCGACCCGTGCCTCTATATCAAGATCGTCAACGACCACTGCGTGCTCATCTTGGTCTACGTCGACGACGTTCTGGTGACGGGAAGCTCGATCGAGCTGATCGCACGCACCAAGTATGATCTGAAGATGCGCTTCGAGATGACCGACAGCGGCAAGTGTGCGTTCGTGCTCGGGATCGAGTTGGTCTACGGACCCGATGGAAGCATCACACTGTGCCAGCGACGCTACATCAACGACATCCTCACGCGTTTCAACATGCTCCAGTGCAAGGCTGTGGTGAGTCCGGTCGATATGAGTTCGCGTCTGGTTCCAAGCGACGCATCTACCAAGGTGAACGCCCCGTTTCGGGAGGCGGTCGGCGCCTTGATGCACCTGATGACAGCGACTCGACCGGACATCGCGTTTGCCGTGGGCTACGTCTCGCGCTTCATGGAGAACCCGCAAGAAGAGCACTGGGTTGCGGTCAAGCGTATCTTTCGCTACTTGCAAGGGACCAAGGACCACGGAATCTGCTTCAAGCCCGGCAACGTCATCGACTTTCGCGGCTACTCCGACGCCGACTGGGCTGGTGACCTCGCTGATCGCAAGTCGACATCCGGCTACACCTTCATGTTGATGGGCGCGCCGGTCAGTTGGGGAAGCAAGAAGCAGTCAAGTGTGTCTCTGTCGACAAGCGAAGCGGAGTACATCGCGCTCAGCCTGGCCATCCAAGAAGGCAAGTGGATTCATCGCGTGGTTTGCGAGATCCTTGCGGCTGCGAACAAGTCGGGACCAGAGCTCATGATCCGCGAAGACAACCAGTCGTGCATCAAGATGACCAAGAACCCGGTCAACCACGGTCGCGCCAAGCACATCGACATCAAGTACCATCACATCCGCGACGAAGTCAAGCGTGGTGAAGTCAAGCTCGAGTACTGCGAGACTGCGACGATGCTGGCCGACGTCATGACCAAGGCGCTCCCGGGACCTCGCCACACGGAACTCACGGCGGCTCTCGGCATCCATGGGACTTCGCATTGAGGGGGCGTGTTGAGGGTAGCCGGTTTGACCTGGACCGACTAGCCCGAGGCAGTCCAATGCGATCCCACGATGATTACGCTCGTCGATTACTCCAACTCGTGGGTACGAGATTGTGGGTACAAGATGGGATCCACGTGGCGCCCTCTGATTGGCTGCCGTGAATCAGTATCCAGGAAAAGATCAAGTAGAGTGAACCCAGTAAAGGACAGGCAGGCTTAGAGGTAGCAAGTAGTTGCGAACTAAGGACCTCAATCGAATCACTTTCGAATCTTCCTTCTACCCCTCAAGTGGTCTTCGCTCCGGTCTTCTGTCCAAGTGAAGAACTCCCTCCGCTCCGTCCAAGCTTCGTGTCCAAGACCTCACTACCTCCAACAATCCTCAAGACGCAGAGGTATGAGACGAGCTCCTAGGTCTGGATCTTCGAGAGTACCGATGAACTGCTCCACGTGTTCCCGGCGGACTTCCGCCATGCCGTCTTTGACCTTGATCTTCGCGCGGAGGGCTGCAACACTCAAGCGGAAGAGATACTCCAACGGTGTCTCGTCAGGTCGGTGACGCACATGATAGTATTGGTGAGCTACTGATGTGCCGCGCCCACAGTATTGCACCTGGAAATGTTCGCACAAGTTCGGCTAGGATCTGCGAGTTGATCGGCTGAGCTGCCGGTACCAGTTGCGCGCAGGGCCTGTCAGAATATTATTGAATACGAGGCAACACTCGTCTTCATCAGCTTGATCTCGGCTGAAGGCCGACTGTGCTTTGCTTAGCCACGTAGATTCTGCGAGGGGCTGGGACTCTGAATCCGTTTGGCCCTGGGCCCGCAGTTTCTTGCGGGCACTGCCACTCCTGGTCGTCTTCTTCGACGTCGGCTTAGTCGTCGACGTGGTTGTATCTTTACGAGGCTTTCTGCCTCGTTTGAGTCGAGTTAGACCCGATGGCGGATGCTGCAGGTTAGCAGAACCCGCAATTGCCCCTTTCGGGGCTACAGGGGGGACTGGACTCTTCACTTCGAGTTTGTCCTTAGTTACGTCGTCAGGCATCCCCCTTGAGACCTGACCTACACAGGGTATGGTTGATTCTTGATTCTTGATTCACCAGCGTCGACCCTGAATCCGCTGGTGGAGGAACCCCTGGCTCAGTCTTGACTGTCGCATCACTCTGAGATCGGGAAGATCCGGGCATGCGTACCATTGTGGTGTGGTGGAGTGTCAGCGCGGAAGCGGGGAGACCGAGGAGTATTCTCCGGATCGTCTGAGTCTGAGGATCGAGAACTATCACTCTTGTTGGGTGCGATCCTCATAGGTGTGATGTTTGCCACACCATATGTATACCAGGTAGTCATGGTAGGGTTGGAGAGCCAGTGGAGGTCAGGGAGCTGTAGGAGGTAAATCAGTCGTGAAACTACTTTGGAGAGCTCAAGCCGTCTTCTTGGCCATTCATCTCACGTCTCAACGAAACCTCACACCCAACAAGAGGGTGCAAGACACTGTGAAGGACATTGGACATCTACCCCACCACTTTGGGCGGCTAGGGCACTACTCCTGCCGCAAACCCCTTGGAGTGCCTCGACAACGCGGGCGTCGAGGCCTGCTGCTACGCAGCACTTACCCTATCGTCGCAGCGCGAGGAATTGCCGCTGCTGCGACTCCAGCCCCACTCGAGACGACCTGGCACAAGCGTCCCTCCTAATCCGCGGAGATCGCGAATCGCCCACCGACGGGTACACAACGTGAGACCGTCCGCAAACCGGAGCACCCCCTCCGTCAGTCGGTGACGGGCGCGTGAGGGAGCGATCAGCCTGAAAAATGGCCGACCACATCTCCACAGTGGTTGGGTGATCCTCCCGAAAACGGAGAGACCTGTCACCAACACGCCCGACACCGGCTGTCGGAGGGGTTACCCCGGTAGATGTAGGAAAGAGTCACATTGTGTACCCGCTGGTGGGCGGTTGCGATCTTCACGGGTTCTGGTGGATGCGTGGAGGCAAGGCTGAGGGGCTCGAAGCCGCGGCGTGGATGCTCTTCACTCCGCGGTGTTGGGTTGTGTGGCGGTCGATAGGTGATCGGCGGCCGCTGCGCAGGATCCTAGTCCTGGCGCGCCAAAGGATAGATGTGGCTGGCGATCCTCGCCTGGTCACCCAAAGTGTAGTCCAATGTCCTTTGTTAGTCTTCTAACCCTCTTATCGGGCGTGGAGTTGGGAGGAGTTGGTCGAGCAGAGGAGAACAAGGAAGACGTCTTGATACCCCAAGGTGAATTCTCGACTGACTGTTTACCTACGTGTCTGTGCCTACCCATCCTTGTACCTGCTCCTGCACGCCTATGTACCTGTTTTGTGTGAAGATCATCTGGTCCGAGTCGCGTAATCAATGCCGGGGCCGACGCGCGTGCCGTCATCAAGCGATCCCTGGAGGACCTACGAATGATGGTTGGATCCTTGGGTCCCATCTTGAGGTGGTCCACACAGATGAGTGTGTACACCTTTGGACACTCGCCGCCGTTGCTGTAGTCGTTGCCGATCTTCCCATCAGGAGCGCGCAGATCCTCGCTTTTCCCCTGTGCGCTCCACCACACAATGGCGGTGAGAACGGCTAGGCAGGCCTTGAGATCCGTTGGTTGCGCTCGATGGCGCGAACATGGGCGACTTCCATCCAACAACCAGCTGTCGGGTCGTTTCAGGCGCAAAGACAGTTTCAGCGGTCCATTTGCAGCACACCGGCTTGCGCCGGCAAGTGCCATGGCGTCAGGACTCCTCGGCGCGGTTCGCAGGTTCCGGTAGGTGCGCAGCAATCGTTTACGCATCGCTAACAGCTCGCCCGACTAGCAGATCTACCGACGCAAAAATCATAGCTACATGTTGAAGGTAGTGAGGTCTTGGACACGAAGCTTGGGGAGAGCGGAGGGAGTTCTTCACTTGGACAGAAGACCGGAGCGAAGACCACTTGAGGGGTAGAAGGAAGATTCGAAAGTGATTCGATTGAGGTCCTTAGTTCGCAACTACTTGCTACCTCTAAGCCTGCCTGTCCTTTACTGGGTTCATTCTACTTGATCTTTTCCTGGATACTGATTCACGGCAGCCAATCAGAGGGCGCCACGTGGATCCCATCTTGTACCCGCAATCTCGTACCCACGAGTTGGCGTAATCGACGAGCGTAATCAACGTGGGATCGCATTGGACTGCCTCGGGCTAGTCGGTCCAGGTCAAACCGGCTACCCTCAACACGCCCCCTCAATGCGAAGTCCCATGGATGCCGAGAGCCGCTGCGAGTTCCGTGTGGCGAGGTCCTGGGAGCGCCTTGGTCATGATGTCGGCCAGCATCGTCGCAGTCTCGCAGTACTCGAGCTTGACTTCACCACGCTTGACTTCATCGCGGATGTGGTGGTACTTGATGTCGATGTGCTTGGCGCGACCGTGGTTGACTGGGTTCTTGGTCATCTTGATACACGACTGGTTGTCTTCGCGGATCATGAGCTCTGGTCCCGACTTGTTCGCAGCCGCAAGGATCTCGCAAACCACGCGATGAATCCACTTGCCTTCTTAGATGGCCAGGCTGAGCGCGATGTACTCCGCTTCGCTTGTCGACAGAGACACACTTGACTGCTTCTTGCTTCCCCAACTGACCGGCGCGCCCATCAACACGAAGGTGTAGCCGGATGTTGACTTGCGGTCTGCGAGGTCACCAGCCCAGTCGGCGTCGGAGTAGCCGCGAAAGTCGATGACGTTGCCGGGCTTGAAGCAGATTCCGTGGTCCTTGGTCCCTTGCAAGTAGCGAAAGATTCGCTTGACCGCAACCCAGTGCTCTTCTTGCGGGTTCTCCATGAAGTGTGAGACGTAGCCCACAGCAAACGCGATGTCCGGTCGAGTCGCTGTCATCAGATGCATCAAGGCGCCGACCGCTTCCCGAAACGGAGCGTTCACCTTGGTAGATGCGTCGCTTGGAACCAGACGCGAACTCATGTCGACCGGACTCACCACAGCCTTGCACCGGAGCATGTTGAAACGCGTGAGGATGTCGTTGATGTAGCGTCGCTGGCACAGTGTGATGCTTCCATCAGGTCCATAGACCAACTCGATGCCGAGCACGAACGCACACTTGCCGCTGTCGGTCATATCGAAGCGCATCTTCAGGTCGTACTTGGTGCGTGCGATCAGCTCGATCGAGCTTCCCGTCACTAGAACATCGTCGGCGTAGACCAAGATGAGCACGCAGTGGTCGTTGACGATCTTGATGTAGAGGCACGGGTCGAACGCTGACACTTGGAAGCCGATGGAGCACACGAACTCGTCGAAGGTCTCGTTCCACACACGCGAAGCTTGCTTGAGGCCGTAGATCGCCTTCACCAGCTCAAGGCAGTCGAAGCCACTGTCCAGCTCGACGCCTTCTGGAACCACACAGTACACGACCTCCTTCATCACGCCGTATAAGAATGCCGTCACCACGTCCAGTTGATCGAGTTGCCAACCGAAGAAGACGATGAGCGCGATCACGATGCGCAGCATCGCGTACTTGACCACGGGCGAGAACGTCTCCGTGTAGTCGATGCCGTACTTCTGCTTGAATCCCTTGGCCACGAGGCGTGCCTTGTACTTCTCGATGGATCCGTCGGCCTTTCGCTTGATCTTGAATACCCACTTGGTGCCGATGGCGCGTTGTCCTGTTGGAAGCTTGGCCGCACGAAACACTCCTCGAAGTCGCATCGATTCCAGCTCCGCGCGAATCGCTTTGCGCCAGTGAGCTTGATCCGGACCGTTCACCGCTTCTTCGAATGTAGTTGGCTCGGAGAGGTCGGAGGCTTCAACAGCGTTGGCGCTTGCCCGCCAAAACACAGGAGGAGTCGAAGGGTCCGAGCCGTCGTGTTGGCCGCCAGATTTTTCTTCTTCGTCTTCTTGGCGCGAGGGAGAACTGCGCGGCGCACTTGCTTCTTCCAATCCAACTCGGTGTCGAACAGCCCGCGATCTTCCAGCAGTGTCATCTTCAGTTGCCGATCGGCTCTTGCGCTTCCCCGCCTGCGTGTAGTCCGTTTGTCCTGGTCCATCTTCGGCAATTTCGAGAGAGTCGAAGGCGAGATCTTCCACGTCTTCATCGGAGGGCGCTGAGAAGAAGCCGAAAGTCGATTCGTCGAAGGTGACATCGCGACTGATGACCACCTGCCCCGCCTCGATGTCATAAACCCGATAGGCCTTTGACGCTTCCTCGTATCCGACGAACAATCCAGCACGAGACTTCGGGTCCCACTTGAGCCTCTTCTCTTTCGGAGTCAGCACGTAAGCGCGACAACCGAACACACGCATGTGCTTCACACTTGGCTTGGACTTGTACAGAATCTCGAACGGAGTCTTGTGCTGGAACTTGGGAGACGGTAGACGATTCTTGACGTAGATGGCTGTCATCGCTGCCTCAGCCCAGAAGATCTTGTCCATCTTGGCGTGGTGGAGCATGCTGCGGCCGATCGTGACGATTGTCCGGATGGCTCGCTCTGCCGTGCCGTTGGTCTGGTGCGCGTAGGGAACCGTCGTTTGCTGCTCGATGCCTTCGTCTTCGTAGAACATCTTGAGCGAGTTGGTCGCGAACTCACGCGCTCCATCATGACGCACGAACTTCACCTTCTTGCCGAACTGGTTCTGGACCTTGGTGATGTACGTCTTGATGCAGTCCTCGCTCTCCGACTTGGCACGCAGACAGAATCCCTTCATGCATCCGCTGGCTTCGTCGACGATCAGCAGCAGATACTTGCTTCCACCCAGAGAGTCTTGTTCCATGGGTCCGCAGATGTCGAAGTGGAGCAACTCGAACGTGTCGTAGTGGCGCTTGTCGCGGTTGCTTGGAAATGGCCTCTGAACCATCTTTCCTTCTTGACAGCCGCGGCACACGCTTGGTCCACTCGAGCTCGAGGGTAGCTTCGCGTCCTTGATCATTCCGTTGTCGACCATCTTGCGAAGCACCTCGACTGGAGCGTGACCCATGCGCGCATGCAGATCAATCGCTCTTCCGCTGGTTGCCGCGTTAGCCGACCGCTGAGGCGTGCGAAGCCAATAGAGCCCGTCAACGAGGTCTGCCGTCGCCACCACTTGCTTCGAAGCCTTGCGCGCGACATGCATCTTGGTGCCGTCAAAGATCACTTGGAACTGGCCACTCTTGTTGATTTGCGGCACCGATAGAAGATTCTTGCTCATGTCAGGAACATACAGCGCGTCCTTGATCTCGATCTCGCGCTCTTCACCGTTGGGCAGAAGCACTCGCTCGAAGATGCTTCCCACACCCTTGATGGCCGCCTTGTTGCCGTTGGCCACCGATAGTTCGCCGTCGTCTCGCTCAATCAGGCTGGCGAACTTGGTCTTGTCGTTGCAGATGTGGTGCGTTGCGCCGCTGTCGACCGCCCACATCCCGGGCATCTTCCCGCCCGTCGAAACTCCGCACTCGAGGGAAACCGCAAACGCAACTCGCTGGTTGTCGTAGTCGTAGTCGTCGTTCCTCCATTGCGCGCTGTTGGCCCCGCGTCCACGGCCATTGCCGCCGCGTCTCGGACCTCCTCGGTTCTCGTCCTTCTGCTTGGTCCAGCACTTGTCAACCAAGTGCCCCATCTTGCCGCAGTACGTGCACTGGCGAGGCTCTCGGTCGACACTGAACGCCTTGGTCGCGTCTTCAGTCTTCATCGCCGGAGTCTTCTCGCCTTGCCGCTTGATATGCTCATTCGTGAGCACCTTCACAACGTCTCGCGTTCGCAGCTCTGCGTTGCTCATCTCCAAGTTGAGCACGACGTTCTCGTAGCTCTTGGGGAGACTGCGCAACAAGCAGATCGCCACATCTTCATCCTCCATCTTGGCGCCGATGCTGCTGAGCTTGGCGCTGATGTTGAGGACTTCATTGCAATGATGCAACACATTGCCGCCTTCCGCCATCTCCATGCTGAAGAGCTGTCGCTTCAAGGAGATGCGGCCAGCCTTCTGCGATCCACCGTAGAGGGTCTTCAAGCGTTCCTACGCCACCCAGGCTTCCTCACAGTCGTCGACCACGTGATGGTAGTCCGCGTCCATGTGGAGCAGCATCAAGCCGAACGCGATGCTGCTTGCCTTGACGTAGTCGTCCTTGGCCCGCGGATCCGTGAAGCTCGGAGTCGTCTCGCGGTTCACGACATGCCACGTCGACTTGGTCAGGAACACGCCACGCATGTAGCGGCTCCAAGTCGCGTAGTTGTCTCCGTTGAACTTGTCGATGGAGACCTTGGTCGAGGCGTCTTGCGCAGAGGACATGGTGCTTGGGCTCATAACCTGTTGGAGGTAGTGAGGTCTTGGACACGAAGCTTGGGGAGAGCGGAGGGAGTTCTTCACTTGGACAGAAGACCGGAGCGAAGACCACTTGAGGGGTAGAAGGAAGATTCGAAAGTGATTCGATTGAGGTCCTTAGTTCGCAACTACTTGCTACCTCTAAGCCTGCCTGTCCTTTACTGGGTTCACTCTACTTGATCTTTTCCTGGATACTGATTCACGACAGCCAATCAGAGGGCGCCACGTGGATCCCATCTTGTACCCGCAATCTCGTACCCACGAGTTGGCGTAATCGACGAGCGTAATCAACGTGGGATCGCATTGGACTGCCTCGGGCTAGTCGGTCCAGGTCAAACCGGCTACCCTCAACACTACATACTCCAATTGAACCGTGACCGGGTAATCGACGCCGCTCGTTTTGTCGGACGGATGTGGTTCGTCAACCACTCATGCACGTCGTTTGGCGCCGGGTGGTCGAGGAGTTGCTGGCTTTCAACCGCGAGCACAATTTGCTGTACGCAGACGTTGCTGTCAATTGCTCCATCATCCCGACCGAGTCCGTGGCGGGCACTTGATTTGTTAGGCAGCCGACGTCACCGTGGCAGCCGACAGCGTCGAGGTCGAGCGCGACCGAGGCGGTAGCGTCGCAGAGCTTGGCGGTGCAGGCGGAGAGACGGACGTTATCGAGAACCCCGTAGTATTTATTCGCGACGACCGCGAAGCCACCTCACAAGACGCACTGGACGCCCCTGTTCAGGTGAGCGAGCTATCTGCCCAGGACATCTCGCAGCTCCGGTTCTTCGTCCGAAATTCGAGTGATTTTGCGTCGTCGGGAGATGGGAAGCTGTTTGCGCGCATGTTCCCCTACTTTCTCCGTACGGAGGGGGCACCCAAGAGAGCAGCGCCGCGTTGTGGTGTCGCTTGACGCGTGCATCCAGCACTACTGTAAGCTCAGCTCGAGAAGATTTGCCGAGGAGGAGCTGTTCACGCTCGTTGGGTTTGACCAGGCGTATGTACACGCTAGTCGCGCTGAAGAGCCAGCGAGACCCAACTCGCTTCGAGCGCTTCAGCGCCATCTATGAGGCCTCCCTGGGCTTCGCTGGCCGAAGCCCTCCGCAAGAAGGAGCTGCATCGCCAAGGCCGCACACCAGCGGGGTGCCTCGACCACCCGAGCACCAGCGGCTTCTTGACGACAGTCGAACTCAGCAGCGGCATGGTTTAGGGGAGCGATGCCGAGCGGACCCAGTGCTGTCGCCACGCCTTCGCCTACCAGGCCAGGTACGGGCAGCCTGCGCTGTTCTTGATGCTCACCCCGAGCGTTGCCGAGTCTTTCGCAATGGCCCACTACACGGGCATTACATCGCTGGACCCGCTTTTCGACGCCGCCATGGCGGAGCCGCCCACGCGGTCGGTGCTCCACAGTGCTTGTCTGCGCAACGACGCAGCTTCGGCTCGGCTGCTCATGCATAACATGGACGCATTCATCGAGCACATGCTCGGTGTGCCACTCAAGCTGATGAATAACAAGCCGTTCGACGGCCTGTTCGGCGACGTGAAGGCCTATTTCGGCATGGTGGAGACGCAGGGCGGCGGCACGTTGCATACCCACTTCCTCGTCTGGCTCGCCGGCGCGCCGCCTAACACTGATGCGTCTCCTTGCAGCTCGACGTGGCGGCTTTGAGCTGCCGATTCTGTGGGCACTCGTTTGCGGACTTGCAGGCGCTGCCGATCCCGCCCGTGGTGTACGAGGACCCGAAAAGAGGCTGAGCCCTCACTTGCAGCGCGCTGTTGCTTGTGCGGTGCGCAGGATTCGGCAAAAAGATGAGTTCGCAGCACGTGCTACGGCATGCTCTGTTACGGCTCTGGATCGCAACCTGGCCGCCGCAGATGCGACCGTACTCCTCGGAAGAGCTTGACGATGTGGTGCAGATGGAGGCTGGTAGTCAAGGCGGTGTTGGCGTAGCAAAAGCGGCCGTCTTTCGGCAAGACATGCCTTTGACCACGAGCGGCAGCGATGGCAACGACTTCTACGGCACCTATTTGTTTTTGCTCTACTTAAACTTCTTGTGCTAGCGCTGGCATCATGCTTGCCGTCGGGCACCGTTCAAGTACGTCAACGGCTACAATGCCGTCAGAACGAAATGATTAAGTCTAGCCACGACGTCCAAGTAGTCATCGGCGGGCTGGAGGCGCTGTTGTGGATTTACTACGCGACCAAGTACGTAACGAAGATAAAAAGCCTACTGGACTCCGTCACGGCTGTAGTCAATCGCTCGGTGGTTAGGCGCCGACGCGTCTCGTCCATGGTCCTTGCGCTCTCCAATCTGCGAGAGATTGCAGATCCAATGGCAGTGCTCTATTTGCTGCGGGGATCGTGTGCGTACATCAGTGCTCCCCGTGCAGCCCTACCACTCTTTGAAGTTATGCGCGAGCTGACGCAGCACGACACTCACTCATGCAGCCTCGTAGAGCTGCGAGAAGGCACACAAACGTCACGTTCTGGGCTGCGTCCTTCCTCGACGACTAACGGTATCGGCCGCTGTCGCAAGGCACCAAATTCCTGTACGAATTACGCTATGTAGCTTGACTTGACTTGACAGACGGCTGGATCTGCAGAGAGTCCCAGTCCCCACACGACCGTGGAGTCCCTATTGGATTTGGCACTCGTCACGCCTCGCTAAGCCCCACCATCACACGCTGCGTGCGCGCGTACGGGCGAGGTGCTTCGCCCGTGGGTCCGTCCATCCACTCACTCAGCATACCACACGCTAAAGCCACCACGTGCACTGTGTCCGATGTCCTTGCTCTCTTGCCTAGCTGGATCGATCGCTTTGCGGGCAACGCAACGCAGCGCAATGACCCAATTGCGTAGAAAGACCCAATCACCCGTTGCGGCGGCCGCCTGTAAAGGTTGCGCGAATGTCGTATAATCACAAACAATCCAGAGCACATCCAACAACAGTTCTTCGAACTATGAATAGTACCCACTTTGTTCGAAGTACGTAATGATGTACGAGACAGATAGGAGTACGGTCCTTCAAAAGCTTTCAGTAATAGGTTCGTAGTGCGAAACTAATTGGTCCTCCGGCTAGGTATGACTGTGATGAGATGGGCTGGGAAATCCCGCTTGGGAGTCCCAAGCCGGCACCTGACGCGTCAGCCGGTTGGCACGGAGAGCCCGACCGACAGGTATAGAGAGACACAGGCAGGGGCTGGAGCCTGTGAACACTCTGAGCGAGCTAGGACTACGAGAGTCTAAGCTTTGCTCTGATCAGTCTCACTTTGTGTAACCCCTTGAGCTTGCCCCTTTGGATCGGGTTGTCGTAACACGCCCAGATAGGAATCTAGGCTGCTACTAAGCTCACACAGGCACACAGTCACTAAGCAAATGGCAAGAAGAGTATGCATGTGCACGCGGCAGACGTATGGACGCAAGCCGCGCGCACTCCAATAGTCTCTGTCTTTATTGGCCCAGACTTAGAGCCTTATACACGAACTAATGGAATACACGCTCCAAACCGCTAGACACTCGTCGTTCCAACATTTGAGCACTCACCGACAGATATGTAGGGCTAAGCTACTAGATGTAGGGAAATGTACACCGGGGAGACCGGAAATACCTCTGCGCGTCGCGGGCTCCCCTCCCGTCCAGCCGATACGTGGTATACCGAGGTCGTATGCCAGTGGAGAGAAAACACAGCGTCAGCGCGGCTTGGTCCGGCGCCGCTGGTGGTCGGGAACGCAGGAGAGTCTTGTGTCCGAGAAGGGAAAAGAGCGAGTGTATTTAGGCAAGGGTTACCAAGGTGTCCCGTGGGTGAACCCCTACCACACAAAGCAATCTGTTTGGGAGATTTGCGCGCTTGTCGGTTAGCAATCAACTGGTACGCGCACAAAGGTCAGGCGATCTCCGGCAACTGGCCCTGTCGCTTCGTTGTCGGATCGTCGACTGGTGCCCGGCTAACGCTTGTCCGTCGATCGGTCAATCCCTGTTAGCTGATCGGCCGGCGTAGGTCAGCCGATACTACGGACATAGTTGGCCGTCAACTCAGAGTGTCGTGCAGTGCAGGGAGCTGACGAGTGGGCCTTCTGCTTACCCATTCGTCGGCTTGGTCGACCTTTTCTTAGCTAGCTGCCGCGTGGTCGAGTGAACCCGTGAGCTTACTGGTGGACGCGGCAGGCTGACGTCGGTGGCCAGATCTCGTATAGCTATCGAGCTGCTTCCATGATCCAAGCCACCGCCAGCTCAGTCGATGTGCGCCATCTTGAACGCGTGAGTGCCCACTGTGGACCACACCAACGTTCCATGCCCCTTGATTGGCCAATAATAGGCGGCACTTGGTTACATTGCCATGAGTCACATGAGCCCTGCATACAGTAGTAAAGTAGTATCCAAACAGTCCTAGTAGGAATTATCCATTCGAATTGGCTGCAGAGCATACAAATATACAGCCTTTCATTTACCTTCTACTACACAGACCGTCAGTACGTCCAACTACTGTTACACAAGCTCAGTACTTTTATCCATACGAGATGTAACCCATTCTCATCGTATACTGCAGTGCAACTGCGACAACTTGTCCAAATCCATTTCGAGAACTCTCCATCGGCACGGACAGATGGGCAGATGCTCCACCCGTGCAGAGCACAGCATATTTGCACACCCTGCTGAGTTACTTCCGCACAATCAATTATGTAAAAACAAACCTTTGTGCTTGTGCTGCTTGGCAGCGCGAGACTAGGAGACTCGGATTCGTGCCATCTTGGCGTCGAAGATGGCTGCAAGTGGCCGTCCAGACTCTACGATTAATTTTTTGTGTGAGATGCGAATGGAGGATGTGCGCGATAGGGGATTGTGTTGCCGGTCGTTGTGGTGGGTGTGGACGTTTGCGGGATTTTAAGAACCTTACAACAGTAGGGAATCATATTAGCGCATGTGTATTATCACCAGTGCAACTACTAGATTCTGGGCACTTTGATTCGTGGAATTGCACGATACGTACCGTGTTGAAAAGAATCAGCCAAATGTGGTATTACTGGTCAACGAAAATCCATGGGGCGACAGGGCGTCTAAGAATAGCGGAGAAGAGTGCCACGCGAGATCCCAGATCCCTGGTACCAGGCTCCAGATCCCAGCTCCCTGGTGTAAGATCCCAGATCCCAGATCCTAGAAGCCGGGTCTCTGATCCCTGGCTCGGATCCCTGATCTCTAAGCTGGATCCTTGATTCCGAGAGCAGATCCTCGAGGATAGACGACAGATGTCGAAGTGGTTGTAGTGTCGGTTGACCGATCGTAGGTAAAGGAGGGCACGAGAGCTAGTAGGTGTGCATGTCTTAGGTAATCAGTCCGGAATATTCCTTCTACCCATCAAGTCGAGGCCAAGAGTAGCCCGTCGAAGTAGCTGGACCGCGGCCCAACCACCCAACTCCGTCGCCAAGTGGAGGCGATGTAAAACATATCAAGGAATTCCCAGCCTGTCGCGGCAATCCGCTTCCCGCTGGGCAAGCCCACGACACCAGAGTTCGTGGCAAACTGCGTGCCGTTAGCACCCTAACCGTCGGCGCGCACACGTATTAAAGGCAAGAGACGTCGGCTTCACGACCCGGCGCCGAGACAGTCTCCAATCTCCAAGGATCCCAGCTTCGCGACCTCGGATCTCTGATTGGAGGGGTTTTCTCTGGGCACTTCTGTGACTGGTTTGGCTGGGCAAACGCGTACCCTGCGTTGCTGTGCCTCGTTTGACTCTGCGATCAAGGATCGACGCTCGACAAACAGAGATCGGCGATCGATAACCAAGGATCTACGCTGGATCTCTGACCAGCGTCAAGAGACAACGACTGCTACGCGCCAGGAACGTGCAGACACTCACGGTTGCATCTCTCTCCGCTCTGAACCAACTACATAGGTCTTGTCCGAGCTGCACATTTTGCCGGTGGTTCTACGACACAAAGCATCCCACTTGTGATAGAGTGACTATTCGGAGAAGTGCATGTCGAACAAGAGCCATCTCCTACTGACTATCTGAGCGTTATCCATAAGGTGTTGGAAATAGATACACCAAGAGAAAGATTCATTCTGATTTTCACTCGGTCAAGATCGAAAGACTCGCTGGTCATGCCAGGCGTAACGCCATACTCTTCACTAAGTGTAACGAGTCAGTATCGGACGCGCAAAGTTACATTTCATTCCGTGGATCGACCTCAACAAACAACAGTCGGAATCAGAAGATGCCCATGGTTGTGGAGTTGTTTGTTGTGGCTTCCCGTGCCACGACGAAAGTACTCGCAACCGAGTGAGCTCAGGATTCAGCAATCGTGACTTATTCTGAGCTGTGACAAGTTAGTGTTCTATCCCAGTTGACACCAAGATCTGGCAAGGCGGAGTATTATGCCAGGACTCCCGTCCACCTCCAAGACATGCTGTCGCTTCGGGGGTGGTGTGAAGTTATGGTGTAATCATCCCACTGAGGTATCCAGATGCTGTGAGCAAGCAACCCGCTCGATACCCATACGTTGAAAGAGGGCATGCTTCGTTGCAGTAGAGGTGTCGAGTCGACATCAAACGCCCACGGCATCAATGATGCCATCAAGTCTCATGTAATATAGTGACTGAAAAAAAATACAGGCGTATTGAACCCCCCCCTCACGTTGTGTTCCCTTTTGGCAAGGTTCTTTCCCTATAAGCCGGGTTGCACACGTATGAACAGGGTTCAACAAGCAACACACACACCGCTCCGCTGGCTACGAGCAAGCCAGCGAGCTGCACTCACACTCCGTGCCCTCAGCTAGGAAGCTGACGACGTGCACTAGGCACTACACGGCAGCTGACGGACCGAAATCCCTCAGCTGAAGGGTCTTTCACCGTACTAAAGGCGGCTCGGCCCACACACAGGGCCACCAAGCACTTCCAACTCTTGGCCTGACCTTGGGCGCAACCACGACACTCAATGTGCGTAGGTGCAGCCGGCGGTCATATCCAGCCCACACCCACGACTCACCTTGCGCAGATGCTTGCGTCGGACTTGAAAAATTCCGCTCTGTATTGGTTACTTTATAGCTTCATCATCTTCCTACTGTCTCCTATACAATATGCAAGTATAAAATCCTACTTCCGCTGAGCAGTCGCGTCCGACCAGCAGCGGTGCCTCTTCATCTGTCCCTTGGGCCGTTTGGCTGGCCTTTGTATGGGCAGCTTGGGCGACCTTCCTGCCACCGCCCGCTCACCCGGCCAGACTTTCGCCACAGTCCACTTGTCACAGTCGTACACGCTGTCCACCATCCAGTGTACCCGTCTACTGGCACTGCCGACCGTCACCGTCTGAGGGTACATACCCGCCACCGGTTGGTGTACCCAAGCCTCCCAGCATCACTCGGACAACCCATGGGTACTTGGTCAGAAGTGTAAATATTTTCCCACCGACGCAGGAGCGCCCGCCTGATAGCCTCGGCGCTTGGTCATAATTGCAATTTCTTCGGGCGCCTGTCCAGCGGGCCGCTAAATAGCTCGAGATCTTGGTCAGAATTGAAATTTGCTTCACCACACTCAAGAGTCGGCTTTGTATGCTACCAAGTTGCCTGATTCATTAAGACTGACCAGGTTCATCAAGAATCAGAGGTACATCCAGTACTCTCCAAAGGGGGTCTCCCCTGTGCACAGCAGAAGTAGTCATTTTCATTTGTTTGGTCAAACAATCTAGTCGAAATTTTCCCACCAAGCGAGCGAGATTACCCAGTGCGACACGATAACGCGGTTCCCTTCGATTCCTACCGGTACGTGGTGTGTGTGTTCTGCTGCGGTAGTCTCGATGTTTGGAGTGAGGCTCAGTATGTGTTGAGGCAAAACGTGTATGCACTAGGAGTTCTGTGTGTGTGGATGCGATGCACATGTTGCGCGTGTTCTCAATTGAAAATGCTCCATATCACTGATGTGTGCGTTGTTTGTTGGGCTGTGTTCGCTAGGAGTGACCTTGTCGGATACGATTCTTAGTTGATAGATAGCGTGCGCGTTGCTAAGTACTGAAGATGTGACGGCAAATCGTCCCGTTAAAGCATATCAGGGGCAAGATGGTACCAGTGGTTTAGGATACGCTTGTACATTGATTGAGGGCCTAATTGGGTGCAGCATTAGTAAGTCGCGTGATAATCCCCTGAGCGGATCAACCACTATATATCTTAGCGAAAGGGATATGTATCGTACCTGTGCGGTGATAGATCCACTAGGTGCGGAGTTATGGCGGGCAGGCTTTGACCACTATATAGGTCTCCTCCTGGGCGAAGGGGGTGTTGACCACTACAGCCATCCTTCATCTTGGCGTTTGTGAGTGTCGACAAACTCTCACATTTGGGCTTTATGAGAATTAAGTTCGGAACGGTTTTTGGGCTTGTACCATATTAACTGTCGAACTGCGAACGAGATTCCTCCTGATGGAAGTGTCCTTGATGGATGGCCCACAAGGGGGATGTGAAACGGGAAAACTGTGCGTTCTATGATTAGGCCGCTGTATGTTCTACATATCCCACGCGCGGAATGACGCCACTGTCTGTCACAGATCCACAGTGCCGTGACAGACGGGTGACCGGAGCGCAACCAAGAGCCAATCAGGAGACACAGAACTAAGCACTGACGCTATGGGTCGGTTCGACTAAGAACCTCCCAAAACTGCTAGCCGCTTCATATGTGCCTTTTGCGGGGGCAACGCCTCTGCAACGACCCGCGCAATATCAGACACACTCTTCACAACGCTGTAAACATTGACCGATCGACAGCGCTATCGTTGCACATAGTGATTGCTGAAAATCCAGACAGTAACACATTAATTCCGTTTGCCAGGATATTCATATATCAACTGCATACACACTGCCTCATCTGTGGTTAATTGAACAACTAGGGTAACCACCATATCAAAAACGTGCTCAACACATTCAATGACTGCCTACCTCTCTTTTTGCTTGACATTATTCAAAATGATAGGTGCATGCTAGAACCCGACTCTCGAGAAAGCGTTGCTGTCCCCTGTCCTTTCTCTGTATATCATATTTTGAGAAGTGTGCAATGCGAAGCGAGGTATATTCTGCGCTGCATCCAACACAAATACGTCAACTTGGATGGTATGTTGTGTGTAGTGATTGAATGCGTAGTGTGTCTAATCATAGGAGGAGAAGGAGAAGAGGAAGATGAGGATAAAGAACACTGAATAAAAAGAAAAGAATATCAAATAAATAAATAAATAAAATGACAGGTCGAAAGGAAAAGTGGTTGGTGAATGAATCGATGTGTGTGTAATTTGATTGTCGTTGTGTATGGTGTGTTTGTGTGTGTGTTTGTGTGTTAGTGCTCCCAAATAGTCTAGGTGGTTAGGATACCGTATAATCGTAGTCATAAGCGACGTTCAACCAACACACATTACGTAATGAATTTCTAAGCAGCTGTCAGCTTTATCCTCACCAGAGCTAATAATTACGGGAGATCATCTTCACGACTGAAGTCATCGTCAGAAGTCACCTCTTTCCCGAGGACGAGGAAGCCGTCGAGCATGTCAGCAAGATCGTTGCTGATGTGGTTGTAGTCTAGGTGGTCATTCGCGACACGAGAGTCAGTAAGTAGCCCAGCTTTTTTGAAGCCGTTCATGATTGTAGCTGACGTGAGCTGTCCCCAACAGGCAACTATCCAGTCGGTTAAACGTCTTCGTGTTGGTGGCACCACAGTAAACTTGCGAACGACTTGTTGTTGCTCGAGGGCAGCAGCAACATGCTCTGCGTCCTCTTGTACTAGATCAATCCGTGCCTGTGCCACCTGATTAGTCAGTGATTCTCGCTGTTGCTGGCGCAGCCGTTCCCCAACATTGTAGTTATTGAGTTGCATTCGTAGCTCTTCTGCCCATTGAGCTCGTAGTGCAGCTTTAAATGGTTGGTTCCATGCAATATCGGCTGGTTGACAGACGTATGTATATCGTGGAGGAACTTTGAGCAAAATAACATTAAGAGACGCCGCATATTCCATGACTTCGGATGTCCAGTGCCCGCTAAAATCATCCCACAAAAGCAACACATTGTCATCTCGAGATTCGCGCTCTGAAAAATGAAATTTGAGGAACTTGAGCGACATTTCTGAGTTCCACCATGCCGTTTTGTTACCATAGATCATACAATCATGCTGCTTTTGCAATTGCTGAATTTCTCGCCATACCGTCGGTCCAAATCCATTCCGTATCGTGTCGTTTTCTAATCGTTTTGCGGCGGTTTTTGCGAGTTGTGATTTGAAAAGGATGAAAGGCGGATACTTGCGCCCACATGAATCGCCCAGGAGCATTATGTGGTGAAGCAAATTTCAATTCTGACCAAGGTCCCGGACAATTTAGCGGCCGGCTGGACAGGCGCCCGAAGAAATTGCAATTATGACCAAGCGCCGAGGCTATCAGGCGGGCGTTCCCGCGTCGGTGGGAAACAATTTACGTTTCTGGCCAAGCGCTCATGGGTTGACCGAGTGTCGCTGGGAGGTGTGGGTACACCAGCCGGTGGCGGGTATGTACCCTCAGACGGTGACGGTCGGCAGTGCCAGTAGACGGGTACACTGGCCGGTGGTGGGTGTGTACCCTCAGACGGTGGCGCCTAGGCAGTGCCCGTAGACGGGTACACTGGACGGTGGACAAGCGTGTACAGCTGACTGTGACAAGTGGCCTGTGGCGAAAGTCTGGCCGGGTGAGCGGGCGGTGGCAGGAAGGTCGCCCAAGCTGCCCATACAAAGGCCAGCCAAACGGCCCAAGGGACAGATGAAGAGGCACCGCTGCTGGTCGGACGCGACTGCTCAGCGGAAGTAGGATTTTATACTTGCATATTGTATAGGAGACAGTAGGAAGATGATGAAGCTATAAAGTAACCAATACAGAGCGGAATTTTTCAAGTCCGACGCAAGCATCTGCGCAAGGTGAGTCGTAGGTGCGGGCTGGATATGACCGCCGGCTGCACCTACGCACATTGAGTGTCGTGGTTGCGCCCAAGGTCAGGCCAAGAGGTTGGGAGTGCTTGGTGGCCCTGTGTGTGGGCCGAGCCGCCTTTAGTACGGTGAAAGACCCTTCAGCTGAGGGATTTCGGTCCGTCAGCTGCCGTGTAGTGCCTAGTGCACGTCGTCAGCTTCCTAGCTGAGGGCACGGAGTGTGAGTGCAGCTCGCTGGCTTGCTCGTAGCCAGCGGAGCGGTGTGTGTGTTGCTTGTTGAACCCTGTTCATACGTGTGCAACCCGGCTTATAGGGAAAGAACCTTGCCAAAAGGGAACACAACGTGAGGGGGGGGGGTCAATACGCCTGTATTTTTATTCAGTCACTATATCACAACTGGTGCGCATGCCCGGATTGCGTTGTCGTGCGAACAGGTTCAGCAAGCAACTTACGAGTGAAGAGGAGAGGATGGTGAAGAGCTACTCGCGTGCGACTTCAGCCAAGTCGGCAGCTCGTGCGGTGACGACTGCGCGGGATGAAGACGAAGAGCTGGCGGAATTCGCCGAGCAGGTCACTCCGGACCTGTTCGAGGAGAAGTCAGCAGCTGAAGAAGTGCGAGAGGAGCTGGAGGAGAGTGACCAAGACGAAGAAGAAGTGTTGGTGAGCAGCGGAAGGGCTGCAGGCGGTGCTAGGAGCGTCCCGGGGGCGCCAGCACGCGCAACTGGAGGTGGTTCTGCCTCTGGAAGAGTTTCCGCTGGTGCGAATTCCCCGTCGGACCCACCTGTCGACGTCCGTCTGGCTGAATTGTCGCTTGCGACCGAGTCGAAGCCGAAGAACTCGCCAGCAGCGGAAAAGACGATGTTCCGCTTGGCGAAGCAGATGAGGAGTGCGCGGTGGATGGGACTATTCGATCCCGAATATGTCGTTAAGCCGTCGTGGGTCGCTGCCTGGGAAACCTTGTGGGAGCCACTGACGGTGGAAAATATCAGTCTGCTCGCTCTCCAGACGGAGAAACTGCTCCTGTCGCTGGGGATACGGTGCAACGCTCGTCCCGACGTCGAAACGCTCGCCAAGTACGACTTCATGGAGGTCCGAGAACAAGTGAAGGAGTGGAAGCGGCGAATCGTCGAAGAACTTGGCTGGAGCGAGATGTCGGGACCCAGCGGAATTCCCCCACCGAGTGGGAAGTCCGCGCACCCGTCCCGGATGCCTGGGACCGACCAACAGAAGACTCCATCCACCGTAGCAAAAAATTCCGCCAAGAAACCTGCAAGGAAGACGCTTACCTTCTCAGATGAAGATGAATATGACGAGTTTGAAGAGAAGAAGCGAGGGAAAACGCCGTTTCAGCTGCCTTTCAAGGCGGAAGTGGACAAGGAAGACGTTGAGATGGAGAGCATCGATGGAGACCGCGAAGATCCTTTTCAGGAAGTGCGAGAAGCCTTTTCAGCTCACCCAGGAGCGGGAACAGCGCAGACAATCCAGATACAAACGCATATTCCGTTGGATACGATCGCGTTATTCTATGGCGATCGTGACCGCGGAGAGGAAGCCACGCAGTGGCTGAAGATGTTCGTCTACGCTATGAAAGGGTCGAAGCGGCCGCAAGATCAGTGGGTCGACACGTTCGAATTGCGGCTGCGGAAAGGAGCTCTCGACTGGTTCCGCCAGCTATCGCCGAAGACAAAGAGGAAGTGGACGTTGCTGTGCGAGGCGTTCCTCGAGTACTACTGCAAAAACGCCAGACAGACTCCAGCAGCCAGATACTACCAGGCTGCTCGTCGGACGAACGAGCACGTTCTCGATTACCTGCTTCGGCTGAACGGATACGCTAAGGCAGCGAAGATCCGCATCAGCTCGTCCGACGGAGGAGCGGAACATGTCCGCCAGTTTCTCATGACGTGCGGAGACGACGAGCTCATGGATCGCTTTTATCCGCTCGGAATCGCTCGAATTGACGATCTCGAGCGGATGATCCAAGAGAAATTACGCGGTGAGGAGCGGAAGAAGGCCCGGAGCTCAATGGGGCGCCGTAGACCAGAACGAGACAATGAACGCCGCCGCGACGAGGCTCGAAACCCGCCAAGAATCAGTCTGGCGGAAGCAACAGAGAGTGAGTTGATCGACGCGCTAACAATGCGCCGAACTTCCAGCGGAAATCGCGTTTCAGCCAGTGCGAATCGCGTTCCAGACCGTGGTCGCCGAGTGCAGACTTACTACGATGATGAATACGACGACGGAAGCTACTGGGACCACTGGGACCACGATGATCGACGAGCTGATGACGACGAGTACGATTCGGACGGATACTTCGTCGATTCCGCTGAACAGGAGGCCACCAGGCAGCCACCTTCATACCAGGGGCGGCATCAAGTACCGGACGGACGCCGCATGGGCTATCCTCAATACCCGCCTCGCAACCGCGAGCCGCGAGAGGACTGGAGCCAAACAACATGTGGAGCGTGCGGAAAAATCGGTCACCCAACCCATCGCTGCTTCCAGCGCTGCAAAATGTGCCTGCAGGTTCACCCAGCAGGGCAGTGTGAGAAGAACAAGCATCTCGAGCGACTGATCAAGTTTGTCGGAACCAAATTCGACCCCAACACCCTTCCCGACGACATCAAGGAGATCCACGAGTCTTTAAACTAGCAGGCCCGCCAGCTGAAACTGGGCTGGGCTCGAACGGGCTGCCACAGTTAGCCGAACCAACGCTGGATGCGAATTACATTTGCGCCTATGTGGGTTCGGCTGAATGGCTGCTAGCGGAAGACGAATTGGGATGAGAAGAAATGGAGACCGGTGAGCAAGATGTTAGAAGGAAGAGAGTAAGGTGGTGGGATTCGACAGCGGAAGTCCCGACCAATCGGTATGAAGCTGCATCCAGCCGTCAAATGAGTGAGGACGACGCGGACGCGGCACAGATGCTCCAGATGGAGCGGGTCCTTGAGCTGAAGGACGGAGAACGCCGAGGATGGTGGGCCTCAAAGCGGTTCGACAAACGGATCAGGATGAGAGCGTTGGTGAATGGCGCGGTGGACGACACACGGATGAAGATCCTGCTAGATACAGGAGCAAATGTCAGCATGATCAGCAAAAAGCTAGCGGAAAGACTCAACTTGTCTAAAGCAATGAGGAGGAACAAGGTCATCACCGTGCAAGGAATCAACGATAAGAGCGGCGTCGCTGGGGGACGCGTCCTGGTAAAGATTACCCTCGGATGGAACACGGTGTACGTGTATGATCTGTGGGTGATGGATCACAACGCAGGAGTGGATGTGGTCCTTGGGACGGACTTCATGATTCCAGCCGGTGTGCGGCTCGACATGTACAACCTGAAGGCGAAATTGCCGGATGAAGTGGTGATTCCGCTCGTGAAATCGGCGAATGCAGCCGAAGAGCCCGAGACAGGAGAAGAGGTTCTGTGTGTGCCGACAGAGCTGTTGACTATTGAGCCACGAGGCTTTAAAGACTACCGAGCACCAAAGAATCAGCCTGGAACGGCAACTCATGAGCTTTGGGTAAAGCGCACGGAGAAGCTCGTGCCTACGGTTATTTCCGCTAGGTCAGGGCGGGTGAAAAGTGTGAGGCTAACGAACGTCACCGACAGTGGAGTGTGCTGTCCACTGCGGGCGGAAATGGCTGTGTGGATTCCGCGGGGGCGGATGCCCCAACAAGAAGGATACGTTCGAGTCCACTCACCGAAGTACGTCGATTGGCAGGTGCTCGCTTATTCAGCTGCGAAAGTCAAGCAGCTATATCATGTGGAAAAGGAAATCTACGAGCAATGGCTTGCTAAGCAGCCGCCAATCGTCCCAAAGCCCGAGTATCCGTGGCCAAAGGCGATTCTGGAAAGGCCAACGGCTCCAGCGGAAACTGGAAGCGCTCTGACGGAGCTGCGAGATCCAGCGGAACCGATCTGCGTTGCTGCTTGTGCCGTGAGCTCACCTGGCGGAGCAACAGAGTCTTCAGCGGAAGATGAGGAAGAACCGGACTCTGCCCAAGCGAGAGAGCGGTGGCGAGTGGAAGACCGCCTCAGCGAGCTCGAATCGGCATACGCATCTGCAGCTGCAGCAGCCGGCGACGAAATGCCCTGTGATAAAGAGCCAGGTGATACGTTCACCCGTTCCTCCCCGAGGTAGACAACTCTGGACAGAACGAGCTGGACTTCACAGCGGAAAATGTGGTCAATGTTGAGCTAACCACAGAGCAACAAGCGCGGTTGGTAAGCTGTCTTGAGAAGCACAAAGCAATCTTAATTTCCAGCGGAAATGCGCTTCCACCGCCAGCTTATGGTGTGGTGTGCGATATCGATGTGGGGGATCATGCTCCGATCAAGCAGAAGTCACGCAGGATTCCGCTGAAGCACATGAAGAAGTTGTATGAACTGCTGAAAGGATTGCTGAGTGCTGGGCTAATCGCGTTCTCAAGTAGCGAGTGGGCATCTCCTATTGTGATCGTCATGAAGAAGAACAAGGTAGACATCAGGTTGTGCATCGACTACAAGATGGTCAATGCAATCACAAAGATCCTGGAGTATGCTATGCCACTCGTGGACGACCTACTCACGGAGTTGCACAGCTATTTGTGGTTCTGCTCGCTAGATGCAGCGAGCGGATTCTGGGCTATCGTCATGTCTGCACGTGCGAGACTGATATCGGCGTTTGTCTGTCCCCTCGGACACTTCGAATGGCTGCGGATGCCATTCGGGCTGAAGAATGCGCCGATGATATACCAACGGATGATTGATAATGCACTGTGGGGCTTTGTAAAGCCAGAGGAAGGCTGGGCCGAACGAGCGCAACGAGTTGCTCAAGCGGAAAACTCCGCTGAAGGAAACGAGCCAGTGAGCGGAGTAGCTAACGACATTTTCAGCGAAGGAGCTCCTGAAGACTCGGTGTTGGTACCAGTGTTTGGTAGAAGATCATTCGTGGACGACATTTGTTTCGGCGCGCAGACAGCGGAAGAGTGTCTGGACATTTTAGAGATGCTACTTGCCAGGTTCGAAGAGTGCAGGATCAGTGTGAGCTTCACCAAGAGCTTATTCTGCAAGAACGAAGTCGACTTCCTGTCACACAAGGTCAGCGGAAATGGTCTGTCCGCCGACAAGAAGAAGCTGGGACAGCTGAAAGACCTGCCATTCCCCTCCACAAAAAGGGGCGTTCAAGCATTCCTGGGGGCGTTGAACTACTACAACCGGTTCATCCAGGACTTGGCAGTCTACGGAGCGGCACTCTACCAGCTGAATGACGAGGATTTCCTGTCAGAAGAGCGACTGGGACCAGCCCGAGCGGCTTTCGAAATGCTCAAGGCAAAAGCTGCCGCCGCACCCGTGCTGAAGCACTTCCAACCAGACCTGGACGTCCATATAATGGTGTTTGCGAACAATTGGGCGCTCAGCGGAACTGTTATGCAGATGCACGATGGGGTTTTACACCCCGTGCGGTTCTGTGGTCGCGTGTTGAATGACGCAGAGACGAGATACCACCCAGCGGAAAGGGAGGTGCTAGCACTGCTTCGGGTGCTGAAAGTCTGCTACGGACAGCTCGCTGGACGACCGATCACGGTGTACACGCGATTCTCCACGCTGGAATGGGTGTACAAGTCGAAGAATCTCTTTGGACGAACAGTCCAGTTTGCAGTGATGTTGTCCCCGTGGAGCCTGACGGTCAAGCGGGTGAAGGAGAAAGACACCAAGTTCGTTCAGCTGGTCCATGCATCGATTACACCGTTCATATCGCTGGAAGAATCGCTAGCGGAATTTGCTCCGCCTAAGAGTTCGGCCACACCTGTTCCTATTGACCCGCAGCTGATGTATGCTCGACTTCCACGGTCGTACGATGGATACGTGCTGACGTTCGACGGGTCGGCAAAGCCTGAGAAGAGTGGCGGAACAGGGGCGTCGTCCTGGATCATCTGGAAACTGCCCGAGTGGGAGATTGAATTTGCTGCTTCCGCTCACCTCGACGGCGCAACTGTGAACGAAGCAGAGTATATCGGCATGAACCGAGGAGTCAAAGAGTGCGTATCAAGAGGAATCCAGGAGCTCGTCATCGTGGGTGACTCACGGCTGGCAATCCAGCAGGCCATGGGTGTCATCGCTTGCCACAAAGACTCGCTCAAAATCCACCTGCAAGAGCACAAACTGCTAGTAGCGCAGCTAAAACGAGTACGCTATCGACATGTAGCTCGCTCGTTCAATTCAGCGGCAGACTCGCTGGCTACTGAAGCGCTAACTACGCAGACCGGGTGGGAAATCGTCAGTGAGCAGCGAAAAGATGGACTGAAAGCACTCAATAGTGCGCATAAGGAGTTATACGCTGACGAAGGCGATGAAGTGGTAGCGGAAGAGCATGCCGAGAAGCCCAATGGAGCTGAACTACCAGCGGAGGACGTGGTGGCACAACCTCAGCAACGAGACGGACCGGCGGAAGTCGAACAACCGTCTGGAAGCGTCGCGGCAGTGACTAGGAGCAAATCACGGATCAGCGGAAATGATGGACGGAACCACCAGTATAGTGAATCTGTCGAGAAGGCACCGCCCAAGCCGGTGGTAAAGGCAAAGGAAGTGTCAAAGAGTCATCCGCCGCCAGCGGAAGCACCAGACGAGCAAGAAGGAAGCAGGTCTGACCCTCAGGAGCAACCAGCAGAAGAGCAGCACAACAGCTTGACGCCGGCAGAGTCAGCGGAAACACTGCGGCATGCGCTAGACGAGCGACTGAAACGCATTGCAGCAGCACAAGATGAGGAATCAAGGTGGAATCTGCTCAAGAAATACCTGCTGGGCAACATCAGCGAGCTGAGCTATCGTGAAGCGAAAGACTGCTCAAAACTGGCCGACAGATTTGTCGTGGATGACAAACAGTTGCTACATTACCTTGACAAAGGGAGGAAATGGTCAGTAGAGGAAGACCCTACGCCCGAGCTGAAACTCGTTGTCCCGACTACCCTGATACCTGAAATCCTTCAGACGTGTCATGAGAGCTATGAAGGCGGACACCAAGGAATCACTCGAACGTACCATCGCGTTCGACAGGAGTATTATTGGGTGGGGTTATACCGAGATGTCGTTGATCACGTGAGAGGGTGCGCTGATTGCAGCTCAAGCAAAGGAACACCACAGTTGAGTGGCTATTCCCCTGGCAACATCCTAGCGGAACGACCGTTCCAGCTCGTGTCGATGGATTTTGTGATTCCGCTGCCTGAAACCAGCCGCGGAAACACTTCTCTTCTGCTCTTCCAATGTTCATTCACAGGATATGTAATCGCTAAGCCTATGAGAGACTCAGGGGCGTTAGCTGTAGCGAAGGCATTTGAGGAGAAAGTGTTCCTTCAGTTCGGAGCCCCAAGCATGATTCGGTCAGACAGAGATGGAAGATTCATTGGCGAGGTTTTCAGCCACTTTAGAGACATGCTGGGGGCGCAGGCTCGAGCAACGCTGAGCTATCGACCGCAAGCGAACGGACAGCAAGAACGATCTGTGCAATCAGTGATCAAAACGGTTCGCATCTATGCGGAAGATCCGCTACAGCGAGACTGGGATGATATTGCTGAGAAGGTGGTGTTTGCAATCAACACGTCGATGGACGCAACTCGGAAGGACACACCATTCTTCTTGGTGCATGGCTGGGATCCCAAGAACACAATTGGTGCGATGCTATCTCTGTTCAAAGGCCGAGGTGATCAATCAGATGCAGCGAAATGGAGGCGAGAGATATGTCGACAGCACGGAGTAGCACTGATCTTAGCCAAACAGTACCAAGCCAAAGAGAAAGCACGGCGAGCGGAAGTGCACAATGCACAGCTCACCGAGGCTGAAATTCCGGCGGAAAACGGCGAGCCGGATCACTCTGCTTTCGCAGAAGGTCGGCTGGTGTGGCTGTATATGGCGAGAGTTCGACCAGGTTTGGTCAAGAAGCTGGCCCACTTGTGGCATGGTCCTTTCAAAATTCTGCGGCGGGTGGATGCGTTTGCTTTCGAGTTGGAGCTCCCGAACAAGAGCGGGTATAGGTTTCACCCGGTCGTTCACATTAGCCGGCTGAAATTGTACCGAGACTATCCAGAGAGACCCACCGTTCCGCTGATAGATGGACTGGCTGAAACTGGCCGACTTGACTTTGATGAGGAGTTGCTACCTGAAGACAGTTGGGAACGAGCTCGTAGAGATGGAGAATTTGAAGTTGAAGCAATTCTGGACGATCGGCTGCCGATGTCGACCCGAAGCGGTCGCCAACATCGCGAATTCTTGGTCAAATGGAAGGGGTACGAGGACCCAACGTGGGAACCGCTTTCGAATTTAGCGTGTGGAGGTGTCTTGTACGACTACCTCCTCCAGCGGAAGCGAGACAACCGACTCCAGGTGGTGCAAGTTGCAGATGAAGAATAACAAGCGAAAGAAGATGCACCACCAAATGTATTAACCTGCATATGCATTAACTCATCCTACGACGCACGAGCGGAAACGAAGAAACGACCTTCAAATCTCAGCGGTGACTCCATCACCGCCGGCAGCACCTCGGGAGGATGGTCGAGGAGCAGGTCCCGGTCGCCCAACGGTAGGCAAAGCGAGAAGATTAGGCGCGTGGCTCAAGCCCACAGCTGGGCGGAAAACAGTCTGGAAGGGATGGATATTCCGCGCGGTCATCCAGGAGCAGCGGAATGGATCGTCCACGTACTTGTCGTGCAGTTCCGCCAACCAGTCCGTCGATTTCGGGGTCCACAACAGCGGAGACGCGCTGTAGAAGGGAAGAGAAGGATCAACCAAAGCACGAAGATCCAACTTTTCTTCCGCCAGCAAGGAGTGCGCCTCGTACAAGAACCGTCCGTAGTGGAAACGGAGCGAGTCAGCCCGAGCTTTCCGCTGGCTGACGTACGCCCTCCATTTACTCGCCAGCTGGGGATTGGGATGCTGGCGGAGATACTTGGCGACCGCAGCCTGTGGAATCCAGAAATCTCGTTCCCAGAATGCTTGGAATTCTTGATTCCGTAGCCGATGCCACTGTCGAGCAAGCGTCTCGAGATCAGTCTGAGTAGTATTGAAGAACAGTGGGTGCAGAAGCTGCAGAGCTTGGAGCGCTTCGCATGGCTTGGCTGAAAGGAACGACTAGAACGAACTGGCGGAAATTGGCACAACTGAAGCCAAAGTGGCGGTGTCGTTCTCCTCTTCGAAGGTCCGATACAGACGCACGTCGTTCCAGTAGTGCCTGCCAGCAGTGGTACGGAAGTTCAGCCCACGCAACACAGTGATGATGGCATCACCTGTGAGAGTCCTCTTGTCAGCTGGCTGGGGTTTGGGCCAAAGATTAAGCGTAGGCCGATCGGCCACCTCAAAGCCCGCGGTCACCAGTGTATCTCCACTAGAAAGCATCACGGTCGCTGGTGCAGTGGCACCGGGAGCTGAACCAGTACCACCAGTAGAAGCAGACACCACGTGCGGACTAGCGGAAGCTTGGGAAGCACCAGCCGGTGCTCTCCCCGTAGTAGAAGAGCTCTTTGAGGTGGCGGTGGAAGTTTTCCGCTGGCGACTTGACGAGCTTGGCGTGTCAGAGGTCTTGCTCTTCGCTGGAGCCTTCCCTTTCTTCTTGGCGGAAACCACCGGAGCAGTAGGAGGAGTCTGCACGACCTCATTGCCAACGGAGGAAGCTGAAGAAGCGCGAGACTTCTTGCGAGCAGCCGGTGAACTTGGCATTTCCGCTGGCGCCGCACGCTTCTTCTTGCCTTTAGCAGCGGAGGTCTTCTTGGGAGTACTCGCTGGTTGAGAAGGAGCAGACGACTGTGTATCCGCCAGCTCAAGCTGCGCGATCCGAATCGCATCGTCATGAGACTTGCGACGAGGGCCAGCAGCACCGGCAGAACCTGTGCGGGGACTGCTTGCAACAGCAGAATTAGCAACCGAGCTCTTGCTAGCCGCAGAAGTCGAAGCATTGGACGCTGTAGTCCGCTTTTCAGCCGGCGCTCGGGCAGAGATTTGTGCAGAACCACCGATATCACCAGCGGAATTGCCTTCTCCAGGCGAGTTTTCCACTGGAGAACGGGTAGATGACTTGTTGCGAGCCGCAGGAGGTTTTCCGCTGAGTTTCCCAACCGGAATCTGTGAAGGAATCAACGCCGCAAGGTGAAACGAGGCACTTCAGGCAGGATTCAGCAACAGAAATACGTACATCTTCACTAGAGGAACCAGCGGAGGCTTCAGAAGCGGCACGAGACTTGGTTGACCGAGAAATTGGTTGCTTATCGGCCGCTGAACTTGCGTCGGTCGACTTACGACTGGCGGCAGAACGCACTCGGCCGCCAACGAGACGCTTCTGTCTGGCGGAACTGCGTGATGGACGAGGAATCTGGTCATCGCTGTCCGAAGGATAGCTCTCAGTGGCCGAGCAGCCCGAGGAATGCTCATCGGCCGGGGACGGATCCGATGGCGCAGGTGCGGATGGAGCTGTAAAGCTACAAGTGAGAACCAGCCCAGCGGAATTCATGAAATCAGCAACGAAAGACAACTTACCGCGAGTTCCGCTGGGTCGGTTGCCTTGGGGAAGCGGTATAACAGGTCGTCGAACGCTTGCCAGCTTGACTCGAGCACGTTGGAGCTGGGATTCCGCCAGCCGGAGCTTGTGCGAGTCACCATTTGCAGCAGCGAGCTGAAGCTGGATGCATTCTGCCGCTTTCCGAGCCGCATACTCTTGTACATTGCGGAGCTGCTGGCCGAGAGTCGCGATGGTGGCCTGTTGCGCGTCCAACTCGGCCTGGTAACGAGTGTGCAGTCTCTCGTGTGACTCCGACAGCCTCGAGAAGTGCTCACACTGAGCAGCGGAAGTTGCTTCGGAGGCTCGAGAGGCCGTCAGCTTACTGTTGAGCGACACCACCTTGGCGGAGAGCAGCTTGTTGTCGGAGTCCGCGGTCTTCAGCTGGACTTCGAGGGCGGAAATCCGGCGCTGCTGGACCGCCGACTGCTCCCGCAGGTCACCAACGAGCTTTTTCAGCTCGCTGGTCTCCATCCGGTCAATGTCAGCAAGCGACGTGACCTCACCGGGCTTGAAGGCGTCCTTCACAACCCGGTACAGGCTGCGGAAATCTGTCGAGCCTAAGCAGGCGTTCGCCTGGCTGACCGTGAGGACATCACGGCAGGAATGGGCTAGCGCCGCCCCAATTACCGGGGCGACCTGCGCTTCAGCGCGCTCAACCACGTGGTGGAAGAGCGCGGAAGAGATGACGGAGTCGGGGCGCCGAGCCCCAGGGAACGAGGTCATCGCGCGCCCGACGTCGGCGGAATCTGCGCCGACGCCGCCCGGCTGCGCGAGCAACCGGCCCGAGTATTCGGCCAGTGTTAGCCGCTCAGGAGGCTGTAGAGCAACAACGAAGCGTCAGACGACGGAACCACGTTGCGCGCGGGTAGAACACCCCATGGCGCACCTCGTCCTGAGCGCGCTGCGGCGGAGGGCCACCAGAAGCCATGCGCGCGGGAGCGATCGAGCTGTGGTGTAATGGGGCGCTGTCCACGACAGTCCCCAAAACACGGCACACACGCTTGCGCTTGAGGAAGACTTGGTCTCTCCCGACTTGGAGGGAGGAGGAGGGAGACTTGAGTTGAAGGCGGCAAATTTGCAACTGAATTGAAAAGCTTATGGTTCCTGAATCCTACGAGCATAAAACCACTAGGGTCCTATGGGGTTAAATGCAATCAACCTACAAATGCAATATAAAACCTTGGGTTGAATCAGGTTGAACTTGAAGCTTGGACCAGGAGAATGTTCTCCAACTTGAACTTGAACTTGAGCTTCGGGTTCTTCAACAAAGAACCTCTCTCTCGCCACGTGGCACGTTGTGATTGGTTGAAACCACGAACATGTACCCACAATGACACGTCGGCTTCGTCACTAGAGAGAAATCCAGCAGGAACCATCTTCATGCACAGAGACACGTGTGCAGAGAGCACTCGAGAATGCTTCGAGAGCATTCCGTGCGGTCGCAATCATTGATTGCTCCCGTGAGTGTGTCTCACACCAGTCTGCTGCCACAGACACCAATCTGTGACCAGATTGTGTCATGTAATGGACATGGGGCCCATTACATCATCCCCCCCTTAAAGTAGCGACCACTCGCTCTCTTTGGGGTGCTTGACTCACTTTCGAAACCGCTATGAAGCGATCAAGTGACCAAGCATCTCTCGAAGAACCCGCAGTGCGCAAGCATCAGCGCCGGGCTCCAGAACTCTTCGATGTGACTTCCATCCGCCGTCGGGTGGGAGACACAGAGTACTATAAGGAGCGGTTCTTCCGTTGGCGTCGGATCAACAACCGCGATGATCCGGACCAACCTATCACAGCCAAGGCAGACTCTTGGCGAGCCTTTGTTCGCCTTGAGAACGAGGGCAAGATGGAGCGCTTGCTCAGCAAGACTCCAAGTCACGACAAGGCAGCCCATGGCCTTCGTCGCGGTAGCGTCTCCAGCGACGCTACAAGCTTGCCTCGTAGCTGCGGACCACGTCGGGAATATCAGACTCAAGGGTCTGTCTCGGTTCCCACGTGTCCGAACTCGGTGGGTAGCCGCGCCACCGAACTCGATAGAAGCGTTGACGAGTCAACCGCTTCTTCCCACGAGTCTGTCGGTCCTCGTGACCAACAATCGACTCCACGATCCATCGATGCTCTCCCTGATGATCGATCAGAGGAGGTGGGGCTGAACGCGAAAACGATCGAGCGGCTCTGGAAGTGGAAGAGTGCTCATCGTGCGCAGATCGAGGCACTGGAAGTTCGCGACGCAGTTCTCGCTGACCGGTGCGACAGCCTCGAGGACCAGCTGAAGGAGCAGGAGTCAATACTTGACTCGCTGTCCGATGGTCCAGCCCAGCGTTCGGCATTGGAGTCCCGTTTTGAGCAACGGTTCGAGCAAGTTCAGGCCGAACTTGAGCGACTCCAGAAGACTCAGAAGGCTCGAGAGGCATTCCATGAGCGTCTGCTTCGCTCTGTGGAGGAGGCAGGGACTGCACTCGAGGTACTTCGTAAGGAGTACCAATCTCGCCTTCTTGCGTTGGAAGCAGTGAAGGAGGAGTCCTTCGATGTGCTTCAGCGCCTCTATGCCGAGAAGATGCTCCAAGACGATGAGTTGAAGACTCTTCGCCACCAAATGGAGCAACTTCATGATCGTATGGATCACTCGCGCAAGGCTCACTAGGGTCTGCGGACCCACTTGGAAGGTAAGGCTTTAGTCTGCCCACGTAAAACGTTGGGTGCAGACGCATGCTCGTTGGGATGTCTAGTGTGTAGGCATCACCATTGCATTTCACCACCGTGAACGGTCCAATGAACCTTGGCAAAAGTTTTGAACTTCCCAGGTTGGACACTGCATGTTCAGGCAGGTTCGCCGAACTAAGCAATACAAGATCATTGACCTTGAAAGATTGCTTGTTCTTCCTTCCACTCTTGTCTGCGTTTTGCTTTTGCAGATCCTGAGCCTGTGCGATTGCGTCTCGAACAAACCTCACAACGGCTTGACTCCGCACGACAAAGTCATCGACTAGCTGCTTCTCGCGACCAGTTAGTTTATCTAACGGTTTCATCGATTCAAAATTGGCATTGAACTCGATGGCAGCATTCAGGTCATCATCTGACTGCGGCGTATTGTCATTCGCCGTAGTCCCTCCCCCACTTAAGGTAGAGACCTCTCCCACTAGTGACGCTGGTACTCTCGGATGGAGACCGTAGTTCACATAGAATGGGGAGTGACCCGTCGAGACATGCGTGGAATTGTTCAACGCAAACTCGCAGAGAGGGAGAAATTCACTCCACTCTCCAAATGACGTAGCGTAACTACGCAGTACGTCTTCAAGGACACGATTCACTCGTTCCGTTTGACCGTCCGTTTCAGGGTGCGCCGCTGTTGACATGGACAGCTTGGTGCCCAACAATTTGAACAATGCGCGCCAAAACTTGGATGTGAAGCGGGTGTCACGGTCTGACACGATCTCAGTTGGCAAACCGTGCAAACGGAATACCACATCCAAAAAGACCTTGGCTGTCTTCTCGGCTGAGATCTTGTCCGAAACAGGAGCAAGATGGACCATCTTGCTGAATCGGTCCACAAACACCAGGATCCCATTCCTGCGGTGCTTGTCTCGTGGAAGTCCGAATATAAAATCCATGCTCACGGACCTCCAGCTGTCCTGAGGGACAGGCAATGAACGAAGTGGGGCCTGCGTGGAGCCTGAAGGCTTCACTCGCTGGCAGATCTCACAGGTCTTCACATACTTGCGAACCCACTTGTACATGTGTGGCCAGTAGTAATCTCGGGAAAGACTGAGAAATGTCTTCTCTCGTCCGAGATGGCCACCCGAAGGGCTGTCATGATACTCATACAAGAGTCGATGACGCACACCCTCATCGTTGGGAACAACAACTCGTTCTGTATCCCCATCTTCAACCGCGTAGTACAACAACCCATTGTGTACTCGAAAGCGGTGAACGCGCGATCTTGTTCGTGCTGGGAGACCTTGCAGTGCCTTGTCAGAGGGATTTTTGAAATACTTGAGCAAGTCCTGACAGGTCTCGTCAGACTTGTATCCCTCGATGATGTCTTCGCGCACTGAAGTCGAAGCTTGAACTGCGATCGCTTGAACATCTTCGCAGAGTCGACACGCTTCGTCCGGATCCTCGTTCTTGGACTTGGGATCATAGTCCGGACGTCTTGACAAGGCGTCGGCTAGGATGTTCATCTTGCCTGGCTTGTAGTGCACAACAAAGTTGTACTCCGCAAAGAAGGAGAGCCACCTAGCCATCCTTTGGGACAAGTGAGGAGTCTTTACCGCTGTTCGCAGCGACGCATGATCTGTGTAGATCGCAAAGCGCTCCTCGCCAAGCAAGTATACACGGAACTTGACTAAGGCATACTTCATCGCAAGAAGTTCCTTGTCATGAACTGGGTAGTTCCGTTCTGCGGGTCGGAGTTGTCGTGATTGATACGACACTACTCGCTCTCGGCCCTCATCATCGTGTTGCATCAAAGCGCAACCGATGGCATAGCCGCTTGCATCACAGACGACGTGGAACGGCTTGTCGTGGTTCGGAAGAGCCAGCACAGGAGCTTCACGAAGACTCCTCTTGACCTCTTCGAACGCCGCTTGGTGATCGTCAGACCACTTCCACTCAACGTCTTTCTTCAACAGTTGTGTGAGAGGCTGCACTAACGCTGCATAATTGCGCGTGTACTTGTGCAAGTAGTTGGCCAGACCCAACCACTGTCGTAGCTGTTTGATGTTCTTAGGCACGGGCCAATCATCAATAGCTTTGACCTTCTCCGGATCGACTCGAACACCGTTCTTTCCCACAAAGCAACCGAGAACAGGAATCTCAGGGGCAAAGAACACGCACTTTTTCAAGTTTGCGTAGAGCTTGTTCTCACGCATGACCTGGAATACTTGACGAAGATGACCAAGATGAACATCAACATCAGATCTTCCGTCCACGGCCTTACTATGAACGAATATATCGTCAAAGTAACTTGGTGCAAATGTTCGCAAAGGGCGAAGAACATTCGTGACCATGCGATTGAAAGTCGCAGGTGCATTCTTCAGTCCTTGTGGCATCACTAACCATTCCCACAGCATACCACTCGGGGTACTCACTGCGGTTAGTGGGACATCGCTTTCGCGCATTCGAAGCTGATAGAACCCATCCTTCAGATCGATCGCACTGAAAACGGTGCTGCCAACCATTCCATCAAGGATCATGTCCTTGCGTGGAACCGGAGTCTGAGCGGGAATGGTAGCGTCGTTCAGCTTGTTGAAAGCATGAACGATGCGCCATCCGCCAGTCGCCTTCTTCACACAGAAAGTGGGACTGCAGTGCGGGGACTTGCTCTCTCGCACATGACCAGCCTTTGCGCGTTGTGCAAAGAACTCGTCGATCGCATCGACTTGTTCCTTTGGCAACGGCCACTGTCTAGTGATACAGTACTTCGTGCCAGGAAGTACATCAATCTCATGACGAATGCCTCTATCGAACGGCAGTTCGTCCGGCACCTTGTCGGGGAATATGTCCTCAAACTCCCGGACAAGCTCATACACGGGGTTCTCCTTGAGGGCATCCCATGACTGCTCCTCGAACCTTTCCTTCCGTGTCTTCTCGTGCAACACTTCAGCATCCAGACTTGATGCTGTGTTGACGAGGTCTTCGTCGATTGCCTCAACAATCGCACAAAGCTGCGAAATTTCGCCTTTCGCCAGGCTACGCATAAGCGCCTTCTTGCTCATCACGGGCAAGGAAACCAAATCTTCGACTGAACTTGGAGGATTTTCAATCTTCACGTGACGGAACACATCGACGTCACCATCTTCACCGTAGACCACGACGTTCGCATAACTGCTTGTGATGCCTCTCTGTGGGTCACCACCTTCATCGCCTTGACTCGCATCTTGATCAGGGATGCTTGACGACGGAAAACTCTCTTCGTCGGGTTTCTCCATATCTTGGGAAGGATCTTCACACTTCACGCCATGACGAGCTTTCTCGTCACCAATGGCAAAGGAGACAGTCTTTTTCTGGCGCCTGACTGCTCCACCTCCAGTAGTCGTCTCGGGCTTGTCTTGTGGGATTGAGGGGCCATCGCACTCCTGAGTCCCATTCGACGCATCTTCCACAGACGCATACGCCCAAATCACTTCACCTGCTGCAACGCAGCCCAGGTCTTCGTTGACACTCTTGTCGACGGAAATCTTCATCTTCATCCAGTCAATGCGAGGTTGGTAACGCTTCAACCATGGCATGCCCAGGATGATGTCAAACTTGTCATCGAGATCGAGGAGAATGAAATCGTCCTCGCCTCGGAAATCTTCAAACTCGATTGCCAAGCGCACGGTTCGCTTCGGCATCTTCACAGTCGACCCATTGGCCAACCGAACAACCATATCTTTCGTCGCATCGTGAGGAGTCTTGTCACTCCCGATCACGACTTTCGCTCGAACAAAATTATTCGACGCTCCAGTGTCAACCAAAGCACGTAGAGGCGTTTCAATACCATCTACATGAACTTTGAGCATGATCAGAGCAGTGCTCTGACTGACACTCCCATCACTCCTTGTGGAAACTGCACGTGCCTCATGCACATCGGGGCCAGAGTCCTGTGTCTCCACAACATTCACAGTCCTCTTGTCGGGCCCAGTAGGGAGCCCCGCCCCTACTGGTCGTTCCCGTTTTTTGACCCTTGGGAACGGTCGAACCGGCGGCCGAAATTTCGGTTGCTGTTCTGGTTCGAACGCGATCCTTGTGTCTCTTGCCGATTCGGCAAGGACATCTTGCAGTTTCGAGCGATATGACCTGGCTTCCCGCAACGGAAACATTTCCCATCGTTGCGAGGGCGCTTGTTGTCGGTATGTTGGACATACGACAGATCCATCGGCTCTGGTCCATTGCTCGCCGACGACGTCACGCGGACTTGACGTGGAACTGGTCCACCGAACTTGGCTTGCTTGATGCTGAATTCTTCTTGCATCGCTCTCTCGATGGCTTGATCCAGCGTCGTTGGGTATTCGCGGAACAGTTGGTTCCGGATCGGTCCATCGTCCAGACCGGCCATGAATGTGACAACTTGTGTTGCCATGTCGATCGGCTGATCCACTATGCACGACACGAGATATCGTGCGCGTTGTGCATACGAGTGGAGGTCTTGGCGTCCTTGTCGAAGCTTGAGAAACTCGGCACGAGCACGGAACTCGCTCTGCGGAGGCTCGAACGCGCGCTTCAACTCTTGCTTGAAGTCGTCGAGGTTGTAGAAGCATGTTGGCTCCGCCAAACGCTTCCCATACGCCCAACTCTTCGCTCGACCCGCAAGGTTGGACATTGCAAACAACACTTGCTGTGTCGGGTCCCGGAGCTGTCTTGCAGTCACCGCTGCATCCAGCTCAACGAACCATCTCGCCAGAGGTTCGTTCTCTCCGCCACGATACGGGGAGATGTCGAGCTTCAGAGGCGTTACTCTCATCGTCGAGACAGGAGTTGCGGGCTGTCGACGAGAGTCCATGACCTCATGGTGCATGAAGCTCACTGCCGCGCTTCGCTGCTCATCCGGAGAGGCTGATCTCAACAGTGTGATCACAGCTGCCTCACCGATGACTGCGCTCATCCGCTCGAGGGCTGCCCACTCATGACCGGACAAATGAGGAAAATGCTCATTCGTCAGCGTCACTTGGTCTTCGTGCAGCACACTCGTCGGAGTCTCCATCCCTTCTGCTGTCTGCGCAGTAGACAGGGAGAGTCTTGAAAGGAAGTGCACAAAGGGCGAAAGCCTCTTTGTCAATCCTCTTCTAGAGCAGGGTTCACGAAGTGCTCAGCGCAACTTCGGCAATCCCTTCTAGGAAGGTCGCAGGAAGGACCTCTCGAAGTGCTACCAGGTGTATTGGGGCGCTGTCCACGACAGTCCCCAAAACACGGCACACACGCTTGCGCTTGAGGAAGACTTGGTCTCTCCCGACTTGGAGGGAGGAGGAGGGAGACTTGAGTTGAAGGCGGCAAATTTGCAACTGAATTGAAAAGCTTATGGTTCCTGAATCCTACGAGCATAAAACCACTAGGGTCCTATGGGGTTAAATGCAATCAACCTACAAATGCAATATAAAACCTTGGGTTGAATCAGGTTGAACTTGAAGCTTGGACCAGGAGAATGTTCTCCAACTTGAACTTGAACTTGAGCTTCGGGTTCTTCAACAAAGAACCTCTCTCTCGCCACGTGGCACGTTGTGATTGGTTGAAACCACGAACATGTACCCACAATGACACGTCGGCTTCGTCACTAGAGAGAAATCCAGCAGGAACCATCTTCATGCACAGAGACACGTGTGCAGAGAGCACTCGAGAATGCTTCGAGAGCATTCCGTGCGGTCGCAATCATTGATTGCTCCCGTGAGTGTGTCTCACACCAGTCTGCTGCCACAGACACCAATCTGTGACCAGATTGTGTCATGTAATGGACATGGGGCCCATTACATGTGGCCGGGGCGGTCGATGTGAGAGGCCGGCGGAAATTTTGGACAGAACAGCCGACGACAGAAAAGTTTGCCGCGCGACTCACTGATTGGCTCGTCACGCGCCAGGGGCGGTTGTGGTGAAGCAAATTTCAATTCTGACCAAAGTCCCGGACAATTTAGCGGCCGGCTGGACAGGCGCCCGAAGAAATTGCAATTATGACCAAGCGCCGAGGCTATCAGGCGGGCGTTCCCGCGTCGGTGGGAAACAATTTACGTTTCTGGCCAAGCGCTCATGGGTTGACCGAGTGTCGCTGGGAGGTGTGGGTACACCAGCCGGTGGCGGGTATGTACCCTCAGACGGTGACGGTCGGCAGTGCCAGTAGACGGGTACACTGGCCGGTGGTGGGTGTGTACCCTCAGACGGTGGCGCCTAGGCAGTGCCCGTAGACGGGTACACTGGACGGTGGACAAGCGTGTACAGCTGACTGTGACAAGTGGCCTGTGGCGAAAGTCTGGCCGGGTGAGCGGGCGGTGGCAGGAAGGTCGCCCAAGCTGCCCATACAAAGGCCAGCCAAACGGCCCAAGGGACAGATGAAGAGGCACCGCTGCTGGTCGGACGCGACTGCTCAGCGGAAGTAGGATTTTATACTTGCATATTGTATAGGAGACAGTAGGAAGATGATGAAGCTATAAAGTAACCAATACAGAGCGGAATTTTTCAAGTCCGACGCAAGCATCTGCGCAAGGTGAGTCGTAGGTGCGGGCTGGATATGACCGCCGGCTGCACCAACGCACATTGAGTGTCGTGGTTGCGCCCAAGGTCAGGCCAAGAGTTGGAAGTGCTTGGTGGCCCTGTGTGTGGGCCGAGCCGCCTTTAGTACGGTGAAAGACCCTTCAGCTGAGGGATTTCGGTCCGTCAGCTGCCGTGTAGTGCCTAGTGCACGTCGTCAGCTTTCTAGCTGAGGGCACGGAGTGCGAGTGCAGCTCGCTGGCTTGCTCGTAGCCAGCGGAGCGATGTGTGTGTTGCTTGTTGAACCCTGTTCATACGTGTGCAACCCGGCTTATAGGGAAAGAACCTTGCCAAAAGGGAACACAACGTGAGGGGGGTTCAATACGCCTGTATTTTTATTCAGTCACTATATCACAATTACTGTTGCTCTCTCTTTGTCCTTACTAGCGCTTTTTATCCACACAGTCTTCGTTCCTCGTGCACTCACAGTTCGTTTTGGCACATACTCAAAAAAACAGCTACAATGTATGCTTGTTAGTACCATTCGCGATGCCGGTATGTGTAAATACACACCTGTTTGATCCGCATTATAGACCTCTACGCAGTGCTGCTTTACTATAGTTGTACGGACAAGCTTCTGAAATGCTAATGCAGCTTCGCGTGCGTCTTCTGGTGTCGTTTGCCCTTGCCGAGTGCGTGCTCTGAGTGATAGCTTATGTCGGCGAAGAAATAATTGAATCCATGTGTCAGATGCAGCAAATTGCGCTTCGTTGACACCAGCTTCGCTTGCAATTTCCCTTGCTTTGATTCGAAGCATGGCCCGAGACACTGGTGCGCCATCCTTTCTCATACAGTTCACCCATAGCACAATCTGCTCTTCGATCTCCCTACTAAGCACGGTACCATCACCTAGATTTCGCATGTTTCGATGCTGTGCAAAGCCATCTTCGCATGCACGTCTGATACTCATTTCAGCACCACGCCATTTGCTAAACTGTTGCTGCCGAGCTCGGCGTTGGTCTTTCGTTAACTCACCGTAAAACTTCGTGATTGTATCATTGACACTGTGACCTTGAGCCAAATAGTCAAGGACTTTCTTTTTGTCTCCATACTCAACGCTCATGCGTTTGTACTGCTTGGTTTTTCTGCCCGTACCGGTGGTGCATGGCCGCCCCATGATTGAGATGCGCGGGGGTCCAAATTGGTTGTGGGCCTGCAGCAACGATTTACAGCTGCCTCAGCTAAAGATAGCTCGCAGTGCACATCTGTTTTACTGGCGCTCTGATTGGATGATTGGTCGTGTCGCTAAGGAGTAAACGTCGCTTATAACTACGATTATACGGTACGTGGCTTTCACCCACGCGACCCGGGTTCGAGTCCCGGTTTGGGAAATTCTTTGCTTTGCTTTGCTTTTGCTTTTGCTTTCCCATTTTCTTGTCGTGCCTTTTCTTCTTCTTTCCCTCTTTCCCTCTTTCTTTCTTTCCAATTTCTTCTATCGGTCCGATGGACCGATTTGGGTTATTCTTTACGAGAATGGCATTCTCTTTGTGACACCCGTTGGGAACCATGCGTGCGTGCGTGCGTGCGTGGCTGGAGAGAGAGGAAGGTTTGGTCCAAAATGATAGGTGCATGCTAGAACCCGACTCTCGAGAAAGCGTTGCTGTCCCCTGTCCTTTCTCTGTATATCATATTTTGAGAAGTGTGCAATGCGAAGCGAGGTATATTCTGCGCTGCATCCAACACAAATACGTCAACTTGGATGGTATGTTGTGTGTAGTGATTGAATGCGTAGTGTGTCTAATCATAGGAGGAGAAGGAGAAGAGGAAGATGAGGCTAAAGAACACTGAATAAAAAGAAAAGAATATCAAATAAATAAATAAATAAAATGAAAGGTCGAAAGGAAAAGTGGTTGGTGAATGAATCGATGTGTG
>JANFNE010000076.1:70000-72500 GCA_024867545.1 Phytopythium helicoides | reverse complement strand
TCTTTGCTTTGCTTTGCTTTGCTTTGCTTTTGCTTTTGCTTTCCCATTTTCTTGTCGTGCCTTTTCTTCTTCTTTCCCTCTTTCTTTCTTTCGAATTTCTTCTATCGGTCCGATGGACCGATTTGGGTTATTCTTTACGAGAATGGCATTCTCTTTGTGACACCCGTTGGGAACCATGCGTGCGTGCGTGCGTGCGTGCGTGGCTTTCCGACCGATTTGGGTTGGAGGAAAAAATGAGAAGGAGAGAGAGGAAGGTTTGGTCCAAAATGATAGGTGCATGCTAGAACCCGACTCTCGAGAAAGCGTTGCTGTCCCCTGTCCTTTCTCTGTATATCATATTTTGAGAAGTGTGCAATGCGAAGCGAGGTATATTCTGCGCTGCATCGAACACAAATACGTCAACTTGGATGGTATGTTGTGTGTAGTGATTGAATGCGTAGTGTGTCTAATCATAGGAGGAGAAGGAGAAGAGGAAGATGAGGCTAAAGAACACTGAATAAAAAGAAAAGAATATCAAATAAATAAATAAATAAAATGAAAGGTCGAAAGGAAAAGTGGTTGGTGAATGAATCGATGTGTGTGTAATTTGATTGTCGTTGTGTATGGTGTGTTTGTGTGTTTGTGTATGTGTTTGTGTGTTAGTGCTCCCAAATAGTCTAGGTGGTTAGGATACGTGGCTTTCACCCACGCGACCCGGGTTCGAGTCCCGGTTTGGGAAATTCTTTGCTTTGCTTTGCTTTGCTTTGCTTTTGCTTTTGCTTTCCCATTTTCTTGTCGTGCCTTTTCTTCTTCTTTCCCTCTTTCTTTCTTTCGAATTTCTTCTATCGGTCCGATGGACCGATTTGGGTTATTCTTTACGAGAATGGCATTCTCTTTGTGACACCCGTTGGGAACCATGCGTGCGTGCGTGCGTGCGTGCGTGGCTTTCCGACCGATTTGGGTTGGAGGAAAAAATGAGAAGGAGAGAGAGGAAGGTTTGGTCCAAAATGATAGGTGCATGCTAGAACCCGACTCTCGAGAAAGCGTTGCTGTCCCCTGTCCTTTCTCTGTATATCATATTTTGAGAAGTGTGCAATGCGAAGCGAGGTATATTCTGCGCTGCATCGAACACAAATACGTCAACTTGGATGGTATGTTGTGTGTAGTGATTGAATGCGTAGTGTGTCTAATCATAGGAGGAGAAGGAGAAGAGGAAGATGAGGCTAAAGAACACTGAATAAAAAGAAAAGAATATCAAATAAATAAATAAATAAAATGAAAGGTCGAAAGGAAAAGTGGTTGGTGAATGAATCGATGTGTGTGTAATTTGATTGTCGTTGTGTATGGTGTGTTTGTGTGTTTGTGTATGTGTTTGTGTGTTAGTGCTCCCAAATAGTCTAGGTGGTTAGGATACGTGGCTTTCACCCACGCGACCCGGGTTCGAGTCCCGGTTTGGGAAATTCTTTGCTTTGCTTTGCTTTTGCTTTTGCTTTCCCATTTTCTTGTCGTGCCTTTTCTTCTTCTTTCCCTCTTTCTTTCTTTCGAATTTCTTCTATCGGTCCGATGGACCGATTTGGGTTATTCTTTACGAGAATGGCATTCTCTTTGTGACACCCGTTGGGAACCATGCGTGCGTGCGTGCGTGCGTGCGTGGCTTTCCGACCAATTTGGGTTGGAGGAAAAAATGAGAAGGAGAGAGAGGAAGGTTTGGTCCAAAATGATAGGTGCATGCTAGAACCCGACTCTCGAGAAAGCGTTGCTGTCCCCTGTCCTTTCTCTGTATATCATATTTTGAGAAGTGTGCAATGCGAAGCGAGGTATATTCTGCGCTGCATCGAACACAAATACGTCAACTTGGATGGTATGTTGTGTGTAGTGATTGAATGCGTAGTGTGTCTAATCATAGGAGGAGAAGGAGAAGAGGAAGATGAGGCTAAAGAACACTGAATAAAAAGAAAAGAATATCAAATAAATAAATAAATAAAATGAAAGGTCGAAAGGAAAAGTGGTTGGTGAATGAATCGATGTGTGTGTAATTTGATTGTCGTTGTGTATGGTGTGTTTGTGTGTTTGTGTATGTGTTTGTGTGTTAGTGCTCCCAAATAGTCTAGGTGGTTAGGATACGTGGCTTTCACCCACGCGACCCGGGTTCGAGTCCCGGTTTGGGAAATTCTTTGCTTTGCTTTGCTTTTGCTTTTGCTTTCCCATTTTCTTGTCGTGCCTTTTCTTCTTCTTTCCCTCTTTCTTTCTTTCGAATTTCTTCTATCGGTCCGATGGACCGATTTGGGTTATTCTTTACGAGAATGGCATTCTCTTTGTGACACCCGTTGGGAACCATGCGTGCGTGCGTGCGTGCGTGCGTGGCTTTCCGACCAATTTGGGTTGGAGGAAAAAATGAGAAGGAGAGAGAGGAAGGTTTGGTCCAAAATGATAGGTGCATGCTAGAACCCGACTCTCGAGAAAGCGTTGCTGTCCCCTGTCCTTTCTCTGTATATCATATTTTGAGAAGTGTGCAATGCGA
>JANFNE010000076.1:0-67500 GCA_024867545.1 Phytopythium helicoides | reverse complement strand
GCTTTGCTTTGCTTTTGCTTTCCCATTTTCTTGTCGTGCCTTTTCTTCTTCTTTCCCTCTTTCTTTCTTTCGAATTTCTTCTATCGGTCCGATGGACCGATTTGGGTTATTCTTTACGAGAATGGCATTCTCTTTGTGACACCCGTTGGGAACCATGCGTGCGTGCGTGCGTGCGTGCGTGGCTTTCCGACCGATTTGGGTTGGAGGAAAAAATGAGAAGGAGAGAGAGGAAGGTTTGGTCCAAAATGATAGGTGCATGCTAGAACCCGACTCTCGAGAAAGCGTTGCTGTCCCCTGTCCTTTCTCTGTATATCATATTTTGAGAAGTGTGCAATGCGAAGCGAGGTATATTCTGCGCTGCATCCAACACAAATACGTCAACTTGGATGGTATGTTGTGTGTAGTGATTGAATGCGTAGTGTGTCTAATCATAGGAGGAGAAGGAGAAGAGGAAGATGAGGCTAAAGAACACTGAATAAAAAGAAAAGAATATCAAATAAATAAATAAATAAAATGAAAGGTCGAAAGGAAAAGTGGTTGGTGAATGAATCGATGTGTGTGTAATTTGATTGTCGTTGTGTATGGTGTGTTTGTGTGTTTGTGTATGTGTTTGTGTGTTAGTGCTCCCAAATAGTCTAGGTGGTTAGGATACGTGGCTTTCACCCACGCGACCCGGGTTCGAGTCCCGGTTTGGGAAATCCTTTTCTTTGTTTTGTTTTGCTTTGTTTTGTTTTGCTTTCCCATTTTCTTTTCATGTTTCTTTCTTTCTTTCTTTCTTTCTTTCCAATCTCTTCTTCGGATGGACCGATTCGAGTAATTCTTTACGACAATGACATTCTCTTTGTGAAACCCGTTGAGATCCATGCGTGCGTGGCTTTCCGACAGATCCGAGTTGGAGGAGAAAGAAAGAGAGAAAGAGAGAAGGAGAGAGAGGAAGGTTTGGTCCAAAATGATAGGTGCATGATAGAAACCGACTCTCGGGGAAGTGTTGCTATTCCCTGTCCTTTCTCTGTATATCATATTTTGAAAAGTGTGCGATGCGAAGTGAGGCATCTTCTGTATTGCATTTAACACACTTGCATGGTATGTTGTGTGTAGTGATTGAATGCGTAGCGGGTATAATCATAGTGTGAGGAGAAACGAGAACGACGAAAAGAAAAGAAAAGAAAAGAAACGACAACGACGAAAAGAAAAGGAGATAAGGTAATATAATATAAAATAAAGGGGGGAAAGGAAAGTAGTTGATGAAAGAATGGATGTGTGTGTAATTTGATTGTCCTTGTGTGTGGTGTGTTTGTATGTTTGTATGTGAGTGTATATGTTTGTGCTCCCAAATAGTCTAGGTGGTTAGGATACGTGGCTTTCACCCACGCGACCCGGGTTCGAGTCCCGGTTTGGGAAATCCTTTTCTTTGCTTTGCTTTGCTTTGCTTTGCTTTTGCTTTCCCATTTTCTTGTCGTGCCTTTTCTTCTTCTTTCCCTCTTTCTTTCTTTCGAATTTCTTCTATCGGTCCGATGGACCGATTTGGGTTATTCTTTACGAGAATGGCATTCTCTTTGTGACACCCGTTGGGAACCATGCGTGCGTGCGTGCGTGCGTGCGTGGCTTTCCGACCGATTTGGGTTGGAGGAAAAAATGAGAAGGAGAGAGAGGAAGGTTTGGTCCAAAATGATAGGTGCATGCTAGAACCCGACTCTCGAGAAAGCGTTGCTGTCCCCTGTCCTTTCTCTGTATATCATATTTTGAGAAGTGTGCAATGCGAAGCGAGGTATATTCTGCGCTGCATCGAACACAAATACGTCAACTTGGATGGTATGTTGTGTGTAGTGATTGAATGCGTAGTGTGTCTAATCATAGGAGGAGAAGGAGAAGAGGAAGATGAGGCTAAAGAACACTGAATAAAAAGAAAAGAATATCAAATAAATAAATAAATAAAATGAAAGGTCGAAAGGAAAAGTGGTTGGTGAATGAATCGATGTGTGTGTAATTTGATTGTCGTTGTGTATGGTGTGTTTGTGTGTTTGTGTATGTGTTTGTGTGTTAGTGCTCCCAAATAGTCTAGGTGGTTAGGATACGTGGCTTTCACCCACGCGACCCGGGTTCGAGTCCCGGTTTGGGAAATTCTTTGCTTTGCTTTGCTTTGCTTTGCTTTTGCTTTTGCTTTCCCATTTTCTTGTCGTGCCTTTTCTTCTTCTTTCCCTCTTTCTTTCTTTCGAATTTCTTCTATCGGTCCGATGGACCGATTTGGGTTATTCTTTACGAGAATGGCATTCTCTTTGTGACACCCGTTGGGAACCATGCGTGCGTGCGTGCGTGCGTGCGTGGCTTCCGACCGATTTGGTTGGAGGAAAAGAAAGAGAGAAAGAGAGAAGGAGAGAGAGGAAGGTTTGGTCCAAAATGATAGGTGCATGATAGAAACCGACTCTCGGGGAAGTGTTGCTATTCCCTGTCCTTTCTCTGTATATCATATTTTGAAAAGTGTGCGATGCGAAGTGAGGCATCTTCTGTATTGCATTTAACACACTTGCATGGTATGTTGTGTGTAGTGATTGAATGCGTAGCGGGTATAATCATAGTGTGAGGAGAAACGAGAACGACGAAAAGAAAAGAAAAGAAAAGAAACGACAACGACGAAAAGAAAAGGAGATAAGGTAATATAATATAAAATAAAGGGGGGAAAGGAAAGTAGTTGATGAAAGAATGGATGTGTGTGTAATTTGATTGTCCTTGTGTGTGGTGTGTTTGTATGTTTGTATGTGAGTGTATATGTTTGTGCTCCCAAATAGTCTAGGTGGTTAGGATACGTGGCTTTCACCCACGCGACCCGGGTTCGAGTCCCGGTTTGGGAAATTCTTTGCTTTGCTTTGCTTTGCTTTGCTTTTGCTTTTGCTTTCCCATTTTCTTGTCGTGCCTTTTCTTCTTCTTTCCCTCTTTCTTTCTTTCGAATTTCTTCTATCGGTCCGATGGACCGATTTGGGTTATTCTTTACGAGAATGGCATTCTCTTTGTGACACCCGTTGGGAACCATGCGTGCGTGCGTGCGTGCGTGCGTGGCTTTCCGACCGATTTGGGTTGGAGGAAAAAATGAGAAGGAGAGAGAGGAAGGTTTGGTCCAAAATGATAGGTGCATGCTAGAACCCGACTCTCGAGAAAGCGTTGCTGTCCCCTGTCCTTTCTCTGTATATCATATTTTGAGAAGTGTGCAATGCGAAGCGAGGTATATTCTGCGCTGCATCGAACACAAATACGTCAACTTGGATGGTATGTTGTGTGTAGTGATTGAATGCGTAGTGTGTCTAATCATAGGAGGAGAAGGAGAAGAGGAAGATGAGGCTAAAGAACACTGAATAAAAAGAAAAGAATATCAAATAAATAAATAAATAAAATGAAAGGTCGAAAGGAAAAGTGGTTGGTGAATGAATCGATGTGTGTGTAATTTGATTGTCGTTGTGTATGGTGTGTTTGTGTGTTTGTGTATGTGTTTGTGTGTTAGTGCTCCCAAATAGTCTAGGTGGTTAGGATACGTGGCTTTCACCCACGCGACCCGGGTTCGAGTCCCGGTTTGGGAAATTCTTTGCTTTGCTTTGCTTTTGCTTTTGCTTTCCCATTTTCTTGTCGTGCCTTTTCTTCTTCTTTCCCTCTTTCTTTCTTTCGAATTTCTTCTATCGGTCCGATGGACCGATTTGGGTTATTCTTTACGAGAATGGCATTCTCTTTGTGACACCCGTTGGGAACCATGCGTGCGTGCGTGCGTGCGTGGCTGGAGAGAGAGGAAGGTTTGGTCCAAAATGATAGGTGCATGCTAGAACCCGACTCTCGAGAAAGCGTTGCTGTCCCCTGTCCTTTCTCTGTATATCATATTTTGAGAAGTGTGCAATGCGAAGCGAGGTATATTCTGCGCTGCATCGAACACAAATACGTCAACTTGGATGGTATGTTGTGTGTAGTGATTGAATGCGTAGTGTGTCTAATCATAGGAGGAGAAGGAGAAGAGGAAGATGAGGCTAAAGAACACTGAATAAAAAGAAAAGAATATCAAATAAATAAATAAATAAAATGAAAGGTCGAAAGGAAAAGTGGTTGGTGAATGAATCGATGTGTGTGTAATTTGATTGTCGTTGTGTATGGTGTGTTTGTGTGTTTGTGTATGTGTTTGTGTGTTAGTGCTCCCAAATAGTCTAGGTGGTTAGGATACGTGGCTTTCACCCACGCGACCCGGGTTCGAGTCCCGGTTTGGGAAATTCTTTGCTTTGCTTTGCTTTGCTTTGCTTTGCTTTTGCTTTCCCATTTTCTTGTCGTGCCTTTTCTTCTTCTTTCCCTCTTTCTTTCTTTCGAATTTCTTCTATCGGTCCGATGGACCGATTTGGGTTATTCTTTACGAGAATGGCATTCTCTTTGTGACACCCGTTGGGAACCATGCGTGCGTGCGTGCGTGCGTGCGTGGCTTTCCGACCGATTTGGGTTGGAGGAAAAAATGAGAAGGAGAGAGAGGAAGGTTTGGTCCAAAATGATAGGTGCATGCTAGAACCCGACTCTCGAGAAAGCGTTGCTGTCCCCTGTCCTTTCTCTGTATATCATATTTTGAGAAGTGTGCAATGCGAAGCGAGGTATATTCTGCGCTGCATCGAACACAAATACGTCAACTTGGATGGTATGTTGTGTGTAGTGATTGAATGCGTAGTGTGTCTAATCATAGGAGGAGAAGGAGAAGAGGAAGATGAGGCTAAAGAACACTGAATAAAAAGAAAAGAATATCAAATAAATAAATAAATAAAATGAAAGGTCGAAAGGAAAAGTGGTTGGTGAATGAATCGATGTGTGTGTAATTTGATTGTCGTTGTGTATGGTGTGTTTGTGTGTTTGTGTATGTGTTTGTGTGTTAGTGCTCCCAAATAGTCTAGGTGGTTAGGATACGTGGCTTTCACCCACGCGACCCGGGTTCGAGTCCCGGTTTGGGAAATTCTTTGCTTTGCTTTGCTTTGCTTTGCTTTGCTTTTGCTTTCCCATTTTCTTGTCGTGCCTTTTCTTCTTCTTTCCCTCTTTCTTTCTTTCGAATTTCTTCTATCGGTCCGATGGACCGATTTGGGTTATTCTTTACGAGAATGGCATTCTCTTTGTGACACCCGTTGGGAACCATGCGTGCGTGCGTGCGTGCGTGCGTGGCTTTCCGACCGATTTGGGTTGGAGGAAAAAATGAGAAGGAGAGAGAGGAAGGTTTGGTCCAAAATGATAGGTGCATGCTAGAACCCGACTCTCGAGAAAGCGTTGCTGTCCCCTGTCCTTTCTCTGTATATCATATTTTGAGAAGTGTGCAATGCGAAGCGAGGTATATTCTGCGCTGCATCGAACACAAATACGTCAACTTGGATGGTATGTTGTGTGTAGTGATTGAATGCGTAGTGTGTCTAATCATAGGAGGAGAAGGAGAAGAGGAAGATGAGGCTAAAGAACACTGAATAAAAAGAAAAGAATATCAAATAAATAAATAAATAAAATGAAAGGTCGAAAGGAAAAGTGGTTGGTGAATGAATCGATGTGTGTGTAATTTGATTGTCGTTGTGTATGGTGTGTTTGTGTGTTTGTGTATGTGTTTGTGTGTTAGTGCTCCCAAATAGTCTAGGTGGTTAGGATACGTGGCTTTCACCCACGCGACCCGGGTTCGAGTCCCGGTTTGGGAAATTCTTTGCTTTGCTTTGCTTTGCTTTGCTTTGCTTTTGCTTTCCCATTTTCTTGTCGTGCCTTTTCTTCTTCTTTCCCTCTTTCTTTCTTTCGAATTTCTTCTATCGGTCCGATGGACCGATTTGGGTTATTCTTTACGAGAATGGCATTCTCTTTGTGACACCCGTTGGGAACCATGCGTGCGTGCGTGCGTGCGTGCGTGGCTTTCCGACCGATTTGGGTTGGAGGAAAAAATGAGAAGGAGAGAGAGGAAGGTTTGGTCCAAAATGATAGGTGCAATCTCTATTCCTACGCGTCCTGTCACACTCCCGTTTGCTCCACCCCAAGCCGGCATTCTTCCGTCGCCATGGCGCCGCGCCGCGCGCAGTGCCTGGGCAGCAAGGGCGGCGCGTTCGCGCTCACGTTCGTGAGCTACGTGCTCTTCCACGCGTCGCGCAAGTCCTTCTCGGCCGTCAAGGGCGAGATGAGCAGCGAGCAGTGGATCCACTCGCGCGTGTACCCGCGCGACCAGCAGGCGCAGATGTACGGGCTGCTGGACACGCTCTTCATGGCCTTCTACGCGCTCGGGCTCTATGTCAGCGGCGTGCTGGGCGACAAGCACGACCTGCGCGCCATGATCGCCGGCGGCATGTGGGGCACGGCCGCCATTGTGCTAGTCTTCGGGCTCGGCGCGCTCGCCGACATCCACTCGCTCGCCTTCTACGCCGTGCTCTGGGGACTCAACGGGCTCGTCCAGTCCACGGGCTGGCCCGCCAACGTCGCCGTCATGTGCGCGACCGGTCCCGCCCACTGCTGGTCGAGGATCCCCGCGCGGACTAACGCTGCTCGCTGACACGCAGGGGCAAGTGGTTTGACCAGAACGAGCGAGGAGGTACAGAGTGCGCAGCTGAAACACCTGAAACACCCGTTCTCGCAGTCTCAACGTGTCTGCAATGTCCATAGCCGTGCTGGGGATCTGGAGCGGAAACGCGTGCCTTGGGAACATCGTGGGCACTGGGCTCGTGGCACTCATGTTCGCCATCTTTGACAAGACGCTGGCGTGGAAGGTGGCCATGATCGCTGCGGCAGGACTCGTCGCGCTGCACGGTCTGGTCATCCACTTCTTTCTCGTCGCTGACCCCAAAGACGTCTTGTATCAGCACACTTCGCTTGAATTAGCAAAACCCGAATCCGTCGAGATGAAGGCGTCGCCTACAGTAACATCCGACACAGAGAGCGCGTCAGAGAGTGTGACCGAGAGCGTGCCCGAGAGCGTAGTGGAGAGTGCGATGGAGCGAGAAAAAGTAGAAGCCACGCCAACCAAGGGAATCTCGTTCTTCGCTGCGTGGTGCATCCCTGGGGTACGTGACTATTGCTTGTTTGTTTGTTTTTGCGGGTCCATGTCAATTTGCTCTGACCCCACACGATTTGTGCCGTCGTTTCCACACCAGGTATTCCCGTATGCCATGGCATATGCATGCCTCAAGTCTGTCAACTATGCCCTCTTCTTCTGGATCCCATTTTACTTGACAGTGTCTCTCAACTTGTCCAATTCGACAGCAGATGTGGTGTCGGTACGATTCGATTGGCTGTAGATGTGGTGCCCAAGCCTCGGACTAATTTCTTTTGTTTTCTTTTCCGTGCTTCTCCCTTCCCATGTGTTCAGATGCTGTACGATGTTGGGCAAATCTTCGGGGGCTTTGTCGGTGGGTACGTTTCTGACAAGATGGGAGTTCGATCTCCTGTTGTCGTCGTCATGCTGCTGTTTTCCTGGTAAGGAGCTGCGCTTGCGATTGGTTTCACTGCACAAGGGCTGTCTAACGCGATCCCGTGCTTATCCATCGATAAAGCGTCTCGATCTACTACTTAGAGGGGGCATCATACGATGGAACATTGATCCTCCTCTTCGCCAGCGGATTCATCCTCGGAGGCCCTGCCAATCTAATCAGCACAGCCATCTCCGCAGATCTCGGGACTCACGAAAGTATAAAGGGAGACGCCGCCGCGCTGTCGACAGTGACTGGGATTATTGATGGCACCGGCAGCATTGGAGCTGCACTTGTTCAGTATCTCGTGGGGTACCTTGCTGATTGCCACAAGGAGCCGAAAGGCTGTGACCCGAAAGATCCCAGATGCATTGAAGTATGCTCATGGGGACCCGTGTTCATCCTACTAGAGGTCGGAACAGTTCTTGCGTGCGTGTGCCTTCTGCGCCTTTTGTACCACGAGATCCTGATTATCCGCCGTCGCCGCCGACGTGCCGGATCAACAGATGCATAGGCTAAAAGCTACCGCTGTCGATAGACTGCATTTTAGCTACCGGTCAAATCGAAAGAGGTCGAAATACAATTGTGCCCTTGAGTCTCCAACTCCTTTCAACCGTGCCATTTCGTCCTTCGACGATGGCTGCACCTTCAAAACCGCCTAGAACTCGCAGACCCAGCAAAACTCATCAGATCAATGCAACTGAGATCCCAGAACCACATGCATGTGCACCTTGATGACTTGTCGAGAGAGAGCCTCGCGCTTGGGAAGTCCGTTGCGCTTGGCTTCAGCTCTCACGCGCTGGTAGTAGTATTCAATTGTTGACTGCGAAGGCCCGTCGTCATCTCCTGCTCTGGCGTCACGAAGACTCGATCGATCTATGTCGTTATTGACTTCTCGCTCCAGTTCCACTTCAATATCGTTGCGTGGCATGTTGCAGTTGCATCGCTCTGCGCACTCCGACTTGGTAAACGACATCCCAAAGCGTGAATACAGGAACTCACGCCGACACTCGTGGGGCTGCATCTCACAGAAAGCGGCGACATCGTTCAGATCCCGCATCGACGCTCCGCCTGACACGACGGTCTCGCCGCCAGCGTCTTGCCGTTCGATCGACAAGTTCAACGCGCGGGCCTTGTCGTTCGGATCGTAGAGCAGGATGCACTCAGCGGGCTCTCCGTCTCGCCCAGCTCGTCCCTAGACACAAGGCAGAGGCAGAAGACGATGCAGTTAGCACTCGATTTCTCTCCACAAAGCTCTGAGCCGGAGAAGCCGCTCGTACGATCTGCTGCATGTACGCCGACAGCGACATCGGGATAGAGTGGTGGACCACGAAGCGCACGTCCGGCCGGTCGATGCCCATCTGCAGTGTCAGTCAGCTCCGCGTCAGCTCTTCTCCAGATCCTTCAAGCTCGACGCCGCACACACACCCCGAAGGCGCTAGTAGCGCAGATGACCGACAGGCGGCCCAACATCCACTGCTTACGCACGAACTCCCGGCGGCTGCGCGGCAGCCCGCCGTGGTACACGCCGGCGCTGCAACCGAGGCGCGCGAGCTGCTGGCTGGCATCCTCGGCCTCCTTGCGCGTGAGGCAGTATACGATGGCCGCGGCGGTGCCCACGCGTCTAGCGACCAGCGCGGCGGCGTCCGCGGGCTTGCGCAGCACTTCGAGCGCCAGGTTGGGTCTGTCGGCGAGCTGCTGCACGAGCACGAGGCGGCTGGCGGCGTCCGCGGCGTCGTCCGGGGCCTCGTCGACTTCGTGGCCGTGCACGATGCGCAGGCCGAGCACGCGCGCTAGGTGGTGCACGTCGGCGTCCGAGACCGAGGCCGTGGCGAGCGTGACGGGCACGGCCGGCAGCGCGCGCGCCTTCCAGCGCGCCAGCTCAAGGTAGGCGGGGCGGAAGGCGTGGCCCCACTCGAATACGCAGTGGGCCTCATCCAGCACGAGCCGCGCCACGCGCGCGTCGGCGGCGGCGCCCCGCAGCCAGGCGCGCATCTCGGCGTTCTGCAGCAGGAACTCTGGCGTCGTGTACACGAGCTGGCGTCCGCGCAGGCGCTGCTCGAGCGGTTCTCGGTCGCGGCGGCGGTCGGCGGCCGTGAGCTGCGCGACGGGCACTCCTCGGCGCCGCAGCGCGGCCGCCTGGTCCTCCACGAGCGCCACGAGCGGCGCCACCACGAGCGTGGCGCCCGCGGCCAGCAGCGCCGGCGCCTGGAAGGCCGCGCTCTTGCCCGCGCCCGTGGGCAGCCGCAGGAAGAGCGAGAGCCCGCGCGCGGCCAGCGCCACGGCGCGCCGCTGCTCGGGCGAGGGCCGCGCCGGCGGCTCCAGCAGCCGCGCGAGCGCCGCCTCGGCCGGCGTCATGCGGCGCTCTCTGCGGCCGCCGCCGATTTGGGATTGGCCGCCGCACTTTCTACCCATGGCGAGCGAGCGGCTGCGGGACGCCGGGCGGGACCCGCTCACCTGGGTGCGTGGGATCCTATGCGGGCGGCGCGCGAGGGCGGTGACTGACGCTGCCGGCAGGCGTTCGTACGGCTGCTGGCGCGCCAGCTGCGCGACGACGTGGGGCCCGCTGCCGGCGCTGCCGGCGAGCCACGCGTGGCGCCGCGGCGCGGGCCAGCTGCTGACCAAGGCGCGATGCATGGGCGTCGTGGTGGCGGTGGCGGAGCGGGCCGGAGCGCGGTGCGTGGCACGGGACGGCGCGGCGCTGCTGCTTCAGCAGAGGACTGACGAGCAGCTCACGGCAGTCGAGTACCTGCTCGACGACGGATCGGGGATCGTCAAGGCCGTGCGGCTGGGACGCAGGGGCCGCCCACGGCCGCGCTCGGGGACCTGGTCGAGGTTGAGGGCAAAGCTCAGCGCCAACGCGAGCGCGGACGCGGACCCGTGCGTGTGCCAGTGCCTGCGAGGCGAGTACGGGACCTAAGAGGTACTGGTTGACTGGCCAGGGAGCATGCGCGCGAGCTGCGCGTCGTGCGCTTGAGCAGGGTAGAGGACCCGAACGAGGAGGCACTGCACTGGGCGCAGGCCATGGAGCTCACGCGGGAGTTCTACCAGACGAGGGCGGCTGCCGACACACGCAGGGGAGGCGGGCTGAGGCAGAGCCCTCGAGGCAGCCACGAGTGGGAGGCCGCTGTCAGACTCGCTTTCTTTGAGCTTCGGGTCGACGGCGTGGACGGCGACGACCAGCGAGCCAGGGTCGTGCGAGGCATGCTCGAGCTTTTGCTGGGGCAGCAGCGACAGATGCTTACAGGCGGACACGGCAGTGTTCGGACGTCGTTCGCGGAGGTCGTGCGGCATTTGGAAGCAGAGCACAGCACGCAGGTTCGCAGCACATGCAGCAGCCAAGAGAGCAATACCACCAAACTAACCTAACTAGTCAATCTACTCTAGGGCTCGGCCAGCGACATTAAAAAGAACGCAGTAAGCCGGGACGTGCGCTTTGTCTTCCGCATGCTGCGCTCCATGGGCTTACTGTTTCTCGAGGATGAAGAAACGGATCGCCACGAGCTACTCAGCTACGATGGGGCTCTTCGTCCAGCTATCGTTGACATTGTATCGGGTAAGCACCAGATGCCACTCGCAGGATCTACAGCTTCCTGACTTTGTGAGGATGATGTTAGGGAAGCCTGAGCGGAGTCGCGTTCACCGACGTGGTGGACGACGCTGATTTCGCAGCCTCGCTTCCAGAGCGTACCACTAACGTGGATGGAGCATGCGCTGTCTAAGATGATCGCTGACGGGTGCCTATATACGGTCCAGGACTTGCTCTTCGCGCTCCCAGACAAACCACTCCTTCCTGACAATTTCATGCCATCGCAGTTGCAGTCAGCATCATGACGTGCAAGGGTAGGAAACAAAACTATTCACTAACACCGGACATGACATTTGGAACCAAGGTGATAAATATTTTGACCTAACTACGTTGCCTGAGACTCGAGGTAGTAGACCCACGGAGGAAGGGTCTTGATCGAAGGACATGACACAAAGAGCTTGCCGGCTATCGCGTTGGAGCTTGTCTTGCCACTTGCAGTCACCACTGCAGAGGGATCGAATTTGACGGTGATGACCTTGGCCGACTTTGGGGGGATCGACATTGTCCTAGTCGACACGACGAAAGAGGGGCTATCACTGACCACTTCAAAGTCCGAGGGAGTCGAAAACACGTTCTTGAACTCAATGTCAACTGATCCAGTGAACACAAAAGGTCCCTGAGGCAGTGGGGCTGTGGCTACGCCATGAAGAGAGCACTTGTACTCTCCAACTATGTCGGACTGCAGAATGAGTGAATCACGGACCTCACCAATTGCCTCGGGCTCAAATTTGATTGGAATAGAAAACACCTTGCCCTCCCATTCCGTTGTCGCGTCCACCCTGCATGTCGGTGGTATTGAGAAGCTACCTGCGTTGCCAACACTGGCCGAAAGTTCGGAAGTCTGGCTAGCAAAGCTAACGAATTCAAACATCTGCGTCTGAGATGCTCCCAGCGGCGCCTTGAAGAGCAATGTACACTCTGTTGATGCTGGCTGTGTGGTTAATACAAGCTTGTACGTGAATTCTCCCAGCTCAGCAAAGCTAATTGTGAGTTGATCCTCAACCGGTGCTGATGAATGCAAAATCGGGCGGTACTCGATCTCAAAGGACCCTTCCCGCCGACCAGTGAGTTCGCTGAGCTGCTTTACCCGAATGCACGGGTTCGGGCACTTCCACCAAGCAGATGGATCGGCAAACTGCACTACCCGATCAGGACTAAACGGGTTCTCTATCGAAATGACTTTCTTCATTGACTGGCGAACTGGAGCGTCGAAGTAAAGTGTCTCTACCTCCGCCGCCTTGGTCGTCGTGACGCCCACTTCATATACCAAGTACTCGCCTGTTTCTTGGTTTGTTAGTCGAATGGAGAATATAGATTTCCCCTCAATGTAGCTAAATAACTTTGCAGTGTAGTTTTTGCTTGCAGAACCTTGAAGAGAAATGGATGTAGAACCCTGGATAGTAGTTGACTCGCTCACCTCAGATTTGACAATATCAACCTGAAATGTCTGTGCAATCCGCAACCAATTCTTGACTGGGATCGTGACAACGAGCGTCTTTTTGGCTGGAGTCGTCAATGCGAGGCTCCCTGCAACAGCAGGTGGTCCTGCCTTGCCAAAGATATTGTAAAGAAGGGCAGTTCCATCTGGGATAGCGAGAAATATAGAGCCCTCATGCATCTCTTGGCGAGAAGAGTCTGCGGTGTCGTTATTACCCTGTCGAGTCATTCGTAGCGGAAGGTACACCACCTCAAGCAATGTTGAGCTATTGGCAGCAACAGTGATATTTTCTCGGCATGACCAGTGCTCGCCTTGGACGACAGGGAGGAGATTCCAAGCGGTAGCGGTCTTGTTCTCGATCGTGATGGATTTCGTTGTTGTCTCGCGCACTCGGGAGCTGAAGTGGATGTCTTGGATAGATGACGGTGTTTGGTTGACACACGAGCCAACCAGGGTCAACATAACTGGACTAGTGCCTTCAACCGCACACGGCAGCCTGTCATAGCGAACATCCGGATTCACGGCCGCTGGTTTGAAAGTAACTTCTAGAGTTTTGTGGTTATTCGGAGCCAAAATACCTTCCGACGGAGTGATCGAGAAGTCAGGTTCAAACTGATGCGAGTTCCACCTGAATTTGCACGGGATGTCTCCACGATTCTGCAAGCGCACTTTTCGAACCAGCTGACTACCAAGACAAACAGCCCCGAACGAAAGCGTGTCTGTCTCAAGCGCGACCTCCACTCCCTGGCAGCATCCAGACAACGTAAGAAGCTTCTTTCTGCACCCGGCAACATTGAGAAGATGTCTTTCTGGAAAGTGGGGATGCGCTCAGTTGGTGCGAAGCGGAATTCGATGTCCGCGCTCTCCTTGGTAGCGCAAAGTCATCTCCCGATGTGGAAGCACTATGATGCCCAATCCGTCAAGTGATGGAACTCCCGACCGCTCGCTATCTTCAAACCGCACCGTTGTCTTGCGCTTAGAACGGTTGATAATCTTGACAGCGCGAGAGAGTTGCTGTCCAATTTGGAGGTTTCCAAACGAGACTGTTTGCATGGACGTGTTGACAAGCTCCACTCGAGGCAGGGTACCTTCTCCACGGATACTAATGTTGATAGTCGTTGATCCGTTCACAACGAAAGGAACAATTTCTAGGTAGTTCAGTTCCTGCCTTGCAATAAATATGATCGGAATGTTGATAGATTCACGAGGGGCGAGTATAGTCGGTGGGCAATCCACGCGTAGATGCGGCTTCCTTTCAAACAAACAGTCAAAATCGATCCCAGCCTCTGGGTCCATATTGGTGACAGCTGAGTGTCACCAATTCTGGCTCAATCTCTGCGTCCGGATCAGCGACAAAGCAAGGACCAAAGTCGTGTGACGTGAAGGAAAACTGGAGTGACGGAGGTACTGCGCTTCCCTGAAGAATGAAATTATAGTTCTTGGATCCAGCAATAGTACAGTTTAGCTGTGAACCATCCAGAGAAGTCTGCTTGGTTGGTGCGAATCTGATGCGGCACGATGCTCGGTCGTTTTTCTTGATAGTTCCTTGCATGGGCTCGACTGAAACAGTCATTGGCTGTCTAGGGAAGCTCCAGTTAAACTCAAAGTTGAATTTCCCGTTGTTGTGAATCACGACTGTGCGCTGTACCTCCTCGTTCACGCGGATCAGGCCAAAGTCAAGAAGGTTGGGAGAGCCCAAGACTATCGATTGACTTTCACTTTGATCATCCGATGAGATAGTTAATGCATCATGAATACTGTATCCTTCTCCCTTGACGTTCAGAGATAGGCGAGTCGGCTTTCGTTTGACAATACAATTAATGTTGAAGTTGTATGCCTTCTCTTCTGTCGGTATGAACTCAATTTCAATCGTAGAGCGGCTGTTCGGTGGAATCACGCCACTGAGTGGATGCACCACGAGTGCCGGTGTCTCACCAGCAAAATCGAGCGATGACCTGTCAAGAACAAAGTTAAACGGAATATGCTCATGATTGACAAGAGTCACGCTCTGTGTTGCCTTCGTCCCAATAAGAAGTGTGTTGAAGTTGACGCTGCCGCGATCCATCGTAACTCTAGGCTCCACAGTGGATCCTACAAGCAAAAAGAGCTGATTCACGTCAAAATGTGGAATGCGGAAAGTACCAGAACATCTCCTGTAGCTCGAGCTGCTGAGGAGTGAATTCAAAGATCATCTCGCAGCGCTTGCCAGCAAGCATGAGACCTTTTGGGGTCGCGCAGCGAAAACACGGGTTGATTTCGCCCTGGGGAACCCAAGAAAACTCATATGAAACGTTTGTGGGGTTGACAACATAGAACCGCCGCGTGTTGCGGACTTTGACTCCAAGAGATTCCATCTCGATCACTTTGATGGAAGGATCAAGCGCGCCTAGTTCACCAAATGGGCCCAGGTAGAGTTGGAGCTCGTCGTTGAGAATAGTCGCTTTGCTCCACATCAAAGTGACATGCTGGACGTAAGGAGGCACCTCGGACATCAATTTGAAGGACCGAAATTGTTGTAGTCGATGATTCAAACTGCAGCACATAGTGGAAGTCGTCCACCTCCATTGGTGAAAATTTGACTACAAACTCTTGCACTTGTTCTGGCGGAATAACACCATCGAAGGGCACAATTTCGAACGGGCAATCACTGTCAAGGCCAGAGCTCCCTCCTAATGACCCAACCGGAAAGAGGTTCTCCTGGCTGTATGCTGCCGGCTGCTCCCATCTCCAGCTGAATGGTAAACGAATCTTGCTCTTATTCCGCACCGTGATCTTGTGTGCACACATTTGGAGCATGAACGTTCGACGGAAGAGGATTGCAGTAGTGTCTGATTCAAAAGATGGAATGTCCGCTGCTGCGAAGCAGCTCAGCGTAAGCGTAGATGGCGATGCAAGCTGAGTATACTCTGGTTCTGATATATTTGTTTTCGTTGATGATGATTCATGGGCTCCATCGCCTCCAAATGATACTGTCTGCACGCTGTCATCCCAGTCATGCACAGGTAGTGAGGTTGCTGATGCCTTGTAAGCAATTCGTTGGTAGCGAATAGCAACTGGATGGTGCTGATAGATGATGGCCTTGCGCTCGAGCTCGAAGACGGGCTCAAACATAGCTGAAATCATTTTGTGGCCTCTCGGTGGTAGGTGACCCACTGATGGGTGAAATGAGAAGGCCCGGTCTTTAGGAAACTCGAAGCGTAACACATCGTCTGTCTGATTCCACAGAGAAAACACTTGTGTGTCCTTCACTGAACCAGGTTCCATACCTGCATCGTCAGCTACAAGTAGCTGGACATCATTAAAATGAAGCTCGTCATCCTCATGAGCACCAGGGAGGTCCTCAAGTACGAGATCTTCTTTGTACCCGGCACCAGAAAGCTTGATTGTGGTCTCCTCAAATTGGTTATTCTGAACGGAAACCTTGAGTAAAGCGCTCACGGGTTCTTCGTGAGCCTTCAGAGGACGAAATTGCAGCACGAGTGTCTCCGTGGCCCGAGGGGCCAGAACAATTGATCCGTTGCCGAGCGCGAACAGGAAGTTTGGGTTGCTCTGGATAGAAAAGAGCACTGTGGCACTTAAAATACCGTCATTACGCAGAACAAGAGCTAAGTCCTTTGACTTTGAAACGCGGACGCGGCCGTAATTGAGTTGGAGCATTCCGTTTTGGTCTCGTTGCGTGGGCTCTGAGATCGTGACGCACGGAAGTGTTCCTTCTCCTCGTAGCTCAAATTGAAGCGCTGATCCACTAGACCCCGATGGTGGACTATCTTCAACGGTTGCCGAGAAAAGTCGCCTGATACATCGCGATAGCTGGAGGGCGGAAAGTAGACACTGACAAAGCGATACTCGAGAGGTGGAATCTCCCACATAGACGGCTGAACAGTAAACACCTGCTGATCGGGCTAAAGCTCGAGGAGTTGAAGTACCACCATTTTGCCTTGAAGGTAATCTGAAAGTGAATGACGCTTGTAATCTTAGTTGGGTTACTGATCTTAAAACGTTCAACACTTCCCTTGCAGTTTTGGGCGGCGATAATCGCTCCAAATGAGAAAATATTCTCTTTCTCAGCAAATACAACCCCCAAAGGAATAGAGCTCCCCCGCGGTGCTCCTGGGAATGTTGTGTTCAGGTCCATCGACCGAACAACAATCTGCTCCTCGAATATGCTATCCAAATCACTTGAGTTGATACCAGGGTAACAGCTCTCCCCAATAAGCTCGTACAGAAGTATATCGTTGCCTTCTGTATCGACTCGTCGACCAGAAATGTCTATTTGAAGCGTCTCACAGTAGATGGAACAGTCTTTGGGCTGGAAGGTAACTTCCAAAGCTGCTGTTGCCCCAGGGTCAACTGTTCCACAGTCAGGCGTAATGCTGAATTGTCCGACAGTGAGAAAGCTCGGGCGAAGTTGCGTGTCGATTGTCAGCTCATCTGTCAGCTTCGAGGAGCTTGGAGCAACACGAACTTGAATGGAAACTCTCCATCATTCCGAATCTCGACGCGCTTCGACTTGATTTGGTCATTGAACCGATTTGGACCAAAGTTGATCCCGCGGTTTGGCTGCAAGCGAAACTTGCTGAACACTGCGTGAGCACTCGTATAGATGTAGAATTCTTTGCAGGGCTCACCGGATATCATTTCGATAATGACGCACTTAATATCTTTGCACTCATGCAAAACGATCTCACGCGTTGACTGAAATGTGACTTGCACAGTTGATACCTGGTCTGGTTCGAGGATCAACTCCGTGGGCTCGATGGAGAAGTATTCTCTTGACGATGCCGTGCGACACGAAAGCATATGCTTGATGTTATATTTCCCGCGATTGCGAATCGTAAAGGACCGCACGTGTTTCTCACCAACTCGCACAAGTCCAAAAGTCAAGCCTGCCGTCGCCATTCTCATTCGCCCCAGCACTCTCACTTGCAGACTCTTCAAACGAGCACACATCAATCTTGTACGCTTCACCAGAGATAACTAAGGAAATTGATCGGCGTCGATCCTCGATAGTCAATGAACTTTCTATATCTGAATACTCAAGTTCGGAGCTCAAATTGATGGACAGCCTCATTCATCGCATGGAAACCGACAAGAATGGGTGTCTTTTGAAATGGCTTGATCACTCCTTCGAGCGGAAACAGCCGAAAATCTGCTGGTAGTTCAGATGCTTGCACGCGCCAAGAGACGCTGACAGCGGAGACGTTTTCAATGAAGAATGTCTTATCCTCTTGGTGTTTGAGCAGTAACTTTTCGAAGTCCAGAATCGGTAACTTGAGCTCACTTGCGTCTGAGCGACTGCTAGATTTAGCATCCTCGCTGCTTTCAGCTTCTGCAGTGCTTGTAGAAGGAGGTTGCTCCCAGGGACCTCGCAATTCGAGCTTTGGCGTGCAGCCATAACAAGTGATAGGAAACACCACCGGTTCAGGGTTGTCCTTGACACAGCACACCAATGCGTTTTCATGGAGACCGTCAGAAGAAGGGTTTGCCCAGATTACCACTTCCCCCGTTTCACCTTCTTGTATATCAAGCGATGGTGGAGCAACCAGAAAACCATCGGATTCGTCTGTAGTCGCCATACCAACTTCAAGGTGGAGAGGAAATCGGCTGTTGTTCGATAGTCGGAGGACCTCAATGTTGTTTGGACTTGCCTTCCTCCACTCTTGAAAATCTTGCTCAGTCTGTGGGGTACCAAGCCGAGGATTTGGTGAAACGATGAGTGGACCAAACTCAAACTGTCCTAGCGACATCACGAATTTCTTCTGAACAAACGCTCCATCAGGTCGACTTTTGATACGGCTCATAAAGACGCTGCGCGGGTCGCTGTTGATTGTCGGTACTGAGCAAGTTCCGCGTCCAAAGAGAGTGAATTCTCGTCGACTTCCGCCAACAATTTCGAAGCCTAGGCTGCAGTCAAATACTCCAACTTCCGATGATGCAAACTGGACCTGGATCTCAACGCTTGAATGCGGAGCGATGACCCAGCGATACTTCGAGACTGTTGGATCTTCTACCTGATTTCCATCCGTGGGCTGTTCAATTGACCCTGAAACGGAATCTTCTGTGCGATTTCCAGCCGTTGAGGGCCGTGATTGGGTGGCTGTAGCGCTCGATGGACGAGACTGGTTGAATGAAGTAGCTCCATCTTCAACTTCTGAGTTTGGTTCATCAGTAGATGCAACCAATCGCTTTGTAGGAACGCTCACAATCGAGAAGCTTGAGACTGGCTTCCGTGGGAACCTCTCTGGCGGTCGACGAATAAGCTGATACTTTGCTGAGACTGGTACCACTAGATTCTGTGACTCAAGCTCTCGAAGACGCTTCTCAATTGCAGCAAATATAATCCCGTGGACAAACAGAGGCTCGCCAATTTCAGGAAGCGAGACTTCTACTAGCATACACTTCTCTGTCTGCTGGCTGTCTCTTTTTGTGTTTTCAGTCAGAGTCTTTTCAAAACGTCCATCTTCTCCGTCTACCGTAGCCACAGATACTTTGCTATCCCCGCGCTGTCCGAACACTTCGAGCTTTTGACGTTTCTGCTTTAGCACCAGGAGATATTCGGCTAACGTTGTCGATGAATCTGTTGACATCGAACGCTTCAAATCCACTATACTAGAGAACTGCTCCTGAATAACACGCAGGCGCATGGTTGACTCATCAACAGGTTCTGGAGTTATAGAGTCTGCATCTTCCGCAGGCTCATTGATATCCAAACCACCATTGAGGACAGTCTCCTCTCTCGCTATAGAGTCTTGAACAACTTTCTGCGCCATCGATTGATTGTCCTCGTATTCTAGGATTGGATGCGACGAAGTCGATCTAAGACTTTCTTTTGAGCGCGAGTGTGGTGAGAATCGACTATTTGAGGAAGCACCAGCCAAGTGATTGGTGCCACTTGTTAAAGAGAGCATTGTGTCATACGAGTCTTCATCAAACGTGAGCAGGACTACTCTCGTACCCACCAATATATCTAAACACGCCTGCAGAACCTTCTCGAACGGCACGAATACACTGTCGTATCCATCCAAGACACTGCCTCGTTGGAAGTCACCTTGAGTGAGATACCACGAAATAATTGTTGAAGCAGCTCTGCTATATCTTTGTGGATAGGAGTTAAATCTCCGTCAACTTCGGGCTCATTGGCCTGCGCCGAATCGTTTGTCTTGGTAAGACTGCTAGTTGAGCTAATTGCTGCAAGAGCGGAAATAGACTGCTGACCTTGGCCTTGCTCAATTGTCGGATTGTCTTGTATTCCTAATGCAGCTCGAACAGACTTCCCGAGATCTGAGTCATCAAAACACGCAGATCGAATGGCTTCGTCGATCGACCAAGCACATAAGTTCTCTTTCTCAGCCAATAATTGCACTTGTGTCGACTTGCCACAGCGCGGTGGCCCCATTACAACGAAATCGATTGCTGTCGGTAAGCGCTGAGGTATAGGAGATACAGGCACCACATAGTCAGCATTCTCCTCGACTTGGCTGGTGCCTGGAGCAGTGATAGTAGGTTCAGCTCTTTCATCTGTAGGTTTGATATCGTCGGTCTCGAGTTGAGATGGCTCAAGACTTTCGATTGGAAGTAGACCATTCTCCGTGATGTATGCCTTGAATGACTGACCTGGTAGATGTACCGGTAACTGTAGGATTCCTTCTGAGTTGTAAACGCTAAGAGATCGCAGGAGCGTCTCATCCTCTTTGTAGACATGGTCAAAATCTAATGAAAACACCTCCACAGGATAATCCGAGTCATTTAGAATGGACACTGTTTGCTGGACTGGTGGGTCACACGGTAGAACTGGACCGAGATCGACGAGTTGTGGCTGGAAAGTTAATCGAAGCTCAGATCCTTCTCCACGACACACAATTGACCGCGACTTTGGATTAGATGAGATCTTGATAGGGACCTTCAGCATGAAATGTCGCCCATCATCCGGCACAAACTCGATGCGAACGTTCACTTTGTTTCCTGGTATAAGCACCCCGGACTGCGGGGAAAAGCGAAAGTTTCCGACATCTCTTGTTGAGCCCATGGGTTTCTTGAATGCCCACTCTGCAGTTACCGCTGATACATTCTGGAGCTGTGTGAAAATGGTATGGCACGTTCCGACTGCTACCTTGCCAAAGTCAATGTTTTCAGTAGAGATGGAGACATCTGGAACTGTGACTGTCGCGCGCATCGTCAAGAGAGACGGAGGGCCGTTTTTCACCTGTTACCGGTAGCTGCACTTCGTAGCAGCCCATGTCAATGTTTTTCCGCGCCTGGAAGGTGACGGTAAACTCAACTGACTGTTTCTCTGGAAGTCGAACCACTCTCTCAGGCTCTATCTGGAAGCCTCTAGAGCTCGCTAGGTTTTTGTCGAGTTGGAAAGAGACAGGGACCTGGCCTACATTGGTAATGTTGAACTTTTTAACTTTGTGCGTCCCCATAACGATATGACCGAAGTCCAATACAAACTGGGATAGAACAAAGCCAAAAGACTGAGGCTCGCCACGCTTTCTCAGAGGCTTAGCTTTTGGAATAGGAATAGCAGACTCAACGTCGCCGTTTGAGATAGCCTTAACAAGCTCCGGAACTTGGTTAGGCTCCAGCTCGAGTGGATCCTGAGTTATCCCACTTACAGGTGCCTTGCGGGACAACGATTCTGCTTTCTTGGTTTCTTGCATCAAGAGGTATTCAGAAAAGAAAATCCGACAAGCTTCAGTCTCGATGTCAACTTCATCTATAATAATTGTGCTACCACCTCCACCACGGCGAGCGGGACTCACAGGAGGAGATCCGAATGATGCCGATGCTGCACCGAATTTTCCCACTGACGCAGCTGGTAGCGATACCGCAGAGCTGCCTTTCTCACCACTTCGTGCGAGCGAAGTCTTTGAATCAGTCCCTTTTAGAGGTGATGCTGTACCTAACGCGGTAGACTCAACATCGCTTGGTTTGAGGCCGGAGTTCTCAATCATCTTGCGGGCTCGTTTCTTGAGGTCACTCCAATTGGGAGCCAAACCATCAACAGTACATGACGAGTGACTTTCTCTCGGTAGGTTGCAAGATACGGAAGAGAATGTCCCGTACCCGTAGAGCTTGAATTCGAAAGGCTGAAAGTGGGCGATCTCTAACACTATCGCCTCTTCGAACTGTTCTGGGATTCCAGGTCGAAGGCGCACAATGATGCGAGCCTTCTCCCCTGGAGCAACCTTACCAGCAGTTGGTGTGACCTCTACAAGTCGTCCGAGAGAAATTTTGTCGGCTGTGATACTGAATGAGAACGGGACTTTCCCCACATTCAGAATCGAAAAGTCCCGATCTTCAAGCTTATTAAAGAGGATCTGACCAAAGTCTAATGACTGCTTGTCAAGCCTGTATACCATCGAGGACGCCTCACCCTGTAGAGTACTCTCATACTCTGGACCGCCATCAACCTCACACGCGACTAAGCTTCGAAATTTGCGATTTGCATGTCCGTAGTAGATAAACTCAACCTTTTCGGTTTCATTAGGTTTCAACATTCCTCGGATAGGTAGGATATCAAACACTTGGTTGATAGGAATAGGTGGCTTCTTGCTGTTTTGTACCTCTTTATCGTCATCAACAAATACCCACCGAAAACTCGTGTCCACCTTGGAGATATTCGTGATGGAAATCGAGATAGACTTCTGGGTATCGTTGAGTGTGCAACCGAAATCAATCTTGGTCGTCTCGAACGAAAGGTTTGGGAAACTAATATCTCCAACAAGCTCCACACTGTCTTTTTGCGGGTGATCTGTGTACACGATGAGCACTTTTCCATTTATGATGCGGCACGTGTAGTCTTCTTTGTACCCTGGATAGAACTCGACGTTGAAATCAACTCGCTCTTGTGGCTGCAGCATCGCTTCCCAGCAGTCCAATGAAAAAGGCGTTTGTGTACGAAGCGTGAACGATAGAGGGAGATCACAGACGTTTGTGAGTGATAGTGGCTGGGACTGACGGATAATCTCAGTACCCGGGGTGTGGACATACTCGAATGCGAGTGAAGGAATCGACGGCTCAAGCTTTGGGTTGACAAACGATGCACGGATTTGTGTAACAAAAGCAACTTTGCTAGCTTTTTCCTTGCCCACTCGAGTCTCACATACGAGGTCTTCTTGAATCAGTCCAGCAGAAGTAGACAGGCCCTTGAACAAAAACACGCACGCTGTCCGCGGTTTGAGCTCGATCGAGCCAGGGAAAACAGAGAACACTGGTATAGCATCTTCACTGCTCGAGGCATGGTCTTGGTTGCCACCTTGGCGTTTGCTCCCAGGTTGGTTGCTATTGCGCACCGTTTTCTTCGATGTAACAGTGTCTGCCCCTCCTGTACGATCGCGATTTGAAGCGGCGGTCTTATTGACCCAAGTTAGCACTTGCACGCGCTTCCCTTTATTTTCGAGGGTACAACTCCATTCACACATACGATGAGTCATCTGAGGTCCAAAGTCAATCACACGAAGCTCACTAGGGGACCACATAGTTGTTCCCGTCCCCTTGATGGAAAGGGGGATCACCAGCGTCTCTCCTTCTGCGACCAGGATGTAAAGCTGATCCTTGAATATCACTGTGTCGTCCAAGTTTGCAGTGACCACAAGATAAGTGCTCTCCCCTGGCATCATAATGCCCTCCTTTTTGTCCACGTGGAACTTGGACCGTGCATTCTTGATAAAGGTCTTGAACGAGGCCGGTATAAGGGACGCGTTGGTCATACGGAGCACGCGCTCATGGTCTACTAGACATGCGCAGTTTCCCCAGTGAATTTCGGGTTGATCAAGCTCGACCTTGGGGCCACATCCAGTGGCAGTCAGCGTCACAGCGAGCGGCAGATCTGTAGAGCCTGGGATGTTGACGATCATCGGGAGTCGGATACTACCAATCTTTTCACACGACAAGCTTAACTCGACTTGGACTTTTTCCTCTGGCTGCACAACTCCACTTAGCTCGCTCGCATCATACATGGCAATTGCCTTGGAGTGATCGTCCTGGTCCCCTATCTCATATCGGCCAAATAAATTCGGAGACCGGTTCTCAATAACGAGCGTTTGCTTGTGCGGGTAGCGCAGGAAGCACTGACCGAAGTCTAGATCAGGGTGCGCAATCACCAGGTCCGGTACAAGGCTCTGTGCTCGAAGTGGAATACTAAGAAGGTCTGTCCCACACCCGTGACCCCCACGACTAGTTGATACTCGTACACTTTGACATGCATCGGTGTGAAATTTAGGACGATTTCTTCTTCGCCGTAGGCGCTAAGCTTGCCTTGATTTGGGGTGAGCTGTATCTCTTTGTGTTTGTAGCTAATCTCTTCGGGAATACGCAGTGAGTACTTCATGGCGATCTTGGAAGCATTAATAAGTTTGACAGTCCGAGTTTGTGAGAAAGAGTACGACACCTGGCCAAAGTCTACTAGATCGGAGTCGAAGTGAAACACGGGCGGGAATCACCGTTGCTTTGAATCGGACGACGAGCTGGTCGCTCGATCCGTGAAGATTGAAGCAGATTGTTTGGGAGACTTCGCCCAGCTCCTGCGAGCTAAACGTCACCTCGATCTTTCGCATCTCGTTGACCTCCAGTGTCCCGCACTCTGGGGAAACCTGCATCGAGTAACCTGGGGGGATGTCCATTGGAACCAACAGGAATTTGGCGAAAATCTCGCCCTTGTTTTGAATGGTGAAATCACGTGTGCGCTCGTCGCTGATGAACACATCTCCGAAGTCGAGCAGCTCATTGTATACGATCTTTCGCTTTTGGACCAATTCCCTGACCGCGAATTTGCAAAGGCAGGCGGTGCTCCTGTCCAGCCACCTCCAGAAAGGCAGCGCTCGAATACAGCATCTCCATTTGAGGTGTGAAGCTCACAATGACATCGACCTCCGAGTGGGCCCAGATCCGGCCTTTCAGCGGTGTCACAGGTGAAACAGTCGTCTACAAACTGCATAGTGTCTTCCATTGCCGCTTTTCGGAGGTGCTTATACTTCATCTCGAGCGCTTTGCGAGCGTCAAAAGGTGATGGAGACAATGTGACAGATTGCTCACCATCCAACTCGTCCTGCCGTAGCCGCTCAAGCTCGAGTGCCTCCATTCTCGAAAGCTGATCTAGTAGCCGATCACGCTCTTGTTCGTCCCCTGCCAAGTCGGCGAACGATTTCCATGAAAAGTCGACCGTGAACTCGGACTCGTTGCAGATCTTGATTGTCTTTCGAGACGACAATGACAGGTACGCGGCACTGGGTTCTACGAGGGGCTGGCTTAGGTACACGTCGACAGTCTCAACGTCTCCGAACAGCTCTACTACTGCTGTCGTGCCGGTATCGTCGACGACTTCGAGAGTTCCCCGTGTCACTGTCCTATTTGGAGGCCGCATACTCAATTCAATCTGCACGGCTTGTCCGACTTCGAGCGCTGCGCTGGCCGGGGCGACAGCAAAAACCTCTGCATCGCTGACTTTAAAGGCGAACTTGGCGCCGCGAGTACCCACGTTCCGGACGGTCAGCACCTTGGTCGTCGCGAGACGCACAGGGCAGAGTCCGAAGGCGATCTGGTCGGGGATGTCGAGTGCCGCGAACCGGCCGCGGACGCGCACGGGCAGTAGGAACTTCTCTCGCTCTGTGCAGCACACAAGGTCGATGGCGTAGTCGTCGACCTGCTGCGGCGAGAACTCGAGCGTGAAGGCAATCTCCATGCCGGCTGCCACCTTTCCGTCGAGTTTGTCGAGCGGCCGGCCGCAAGGCGAGACCTTGAAGAAGGGCGAGTGCACGGGCTCAATCTTGAAGCGCCGCGCCACGGCGTCGCAGTTGCGGAAGGCGAGCCGCACGCTCACGGCGTGGAACGGCGTGTACTCGTCGATCCAGACCTCGGCGGGCGAAGGCCTCGAACAGCGGGCGCTGTAGCGGGACCACGCTGGTCACGCGCGCCGAGTGGTCGGCCGCGGCTGCCAGCTCCACGATGCGGCTGCTCGCGTGCCTGGCCGCGCGCGCCTTGGCGGCCGCGAACGCGTGCAGCACCTCGCTGGGCTTCTGCGGGGCCATGACAGGGTCAGTTTGAGCGCTGGCGAGCGCGGGCGAGCGGCGAGACGCACCATCCGCCGGGTGCCGAGCTCCATGGCGGTCGGCGCCGAAGCGAGAGTGTGGCGAACGGTCGGCGTCTGGTCGACTCGAGCCACCACGACGGAAACGGAACGGAAGCAGCGGCGCGCTGAGAGATGCCAGCGTCCGTCGCCTCGTTGGCCCGCAGGTACCGCCGCCCGAGAATGCAACGAGCCGCCCTGCAGCACTAACAACGTAGATGAGGGCAGCGCCTCGCTCAAGTCTCGAGACGGGTCGCTGGCCGCCAGCAGGGGACTGTCCGGTACGTCACGAGCGGCTGCTTTGGGCGAGATGCGGCCCGCCCAAGACGCGAAGAGCATGCGCAGCAGCACGCCCGGCTGCGACGAGGTGCGGGACTTCCATTTGCGGCTGCGTGTTCGCCTGGCCCCACCTCGCCTCTCACCCGCGCTAGACGAGCTCGGTTGCGTCGTCCGCGCGCTCCAGCGCCTCAATGGCCACCCGCTCGAGTGGCTCGAGCCGCAGTCAGACCACCGCCACCTCCTGTGCGTGCCACCAACGTCGGCAGTGCGTACATTCTTGAGGGTTTCTGACGGATTGGGTGTCGATGGCGGGCAGGCGCGTCGCTGGGAGAGCTGGAGGCGCGCAAGGCCGAGATTGAGCGAGAGCTCGCGCGCGTGCAGCGGGAACTCGCGCAGCGAGAGAAGGCGCCGATCGCGATGACCGCGGCATCGGCTTCAGACTCAGCTGCATTGAAGGGCTCGACCGCGAGGTCCTCGCGTTCGGGTGCTTGACCGAGTAGCAGTCAAAGTTGTCCCCGTGACTGCACTACAACGAGCTCCCCGCGAGCAGACTCTATTCGCAGCTCCAAGTAGTAGATCACTGCATGGCCTCCACTAGCGCTTGAGTGGTGTTGGACAGAGCTTTGCATTTGAAGGCGGCTGGGTCCAACAGGGCTGGGCTCTCTCTTCTTTGCTGGGAATTTGCTTTCGAGTGCCCACGTTGAGCCACTAGCTCCTCTTCGCCCTCTCACCCCATTGCTTGCGAGAATGGCGTGGTTGATGGCATCCATCCTTCTCCTAAAGCGTCAGCACGAGTGTCAGCGTCGGAGGCTGCTCGCTGATGGAGCAGCGCACGAGGGCGAGGAGGACGAGGACTACGAGCTGCTGGGGAACTCGGTCGCGGGAGGCCCCCACCGCATCGCGGTGTCGTGCCGGGCACAGGCTCGTCCGGCTCAAGCGGAGCACTCCTGGCCTTTCCTCGACTGGTCGATGGCCGCACTACGAGATGATTGAAAGGGGATGGGCTCCTTTGACGAGCGCGACCGCTCTCGCCGCGCTCCTCGCGCGAGACCGCGAACGTCGCCAGACCGTGCACGCGAGCCGTCTCGCGCTCCTCCATCAGGCGCAACTGCGCCGGCGACAGCATCTCTTCTTCATGATGTGCGCGTTGGCGGCGCCCTTACAAAACGAGCGGAAGCGTCTCGAGCTCCGCTACAAGCCACGCAGCTCAAACTTGGACGCGTTGCGCAGCATCTCGCTGCTGCTTGCTCTCGCGACACCTTCCGATCTACAGAAATGGCTATCTGGTAGGCACGTTCCGACTACCAGAAAGTCAATCTATTTTCCGCCGCATTGCGCGATCCGCCCCGCCTCGCCGCAGATGAAGGCGCGGCTGCAGCAGACGCTGCGCGCGTACGGGCGCACGGCCGCCGCGTTCCACTCGTGCGTGTTCCTGGCGACGCTCTCTGGCTCGTACGCGGCCATCCGCGCGGGCGCCGACATGGACGCGCTGCTGGCGCGCGTGCCCTTCGTCGACCTCTCGCGCGTGGACCGCGAGGCCGGCACGCTCGCGCTCGCCTACGTGTCCACCGTCGCCACCGGTGCGCATTGGCCGCCGCCAACCGCCGCTGCTCCTCGCTAACCAGCCACGTGTCGCCCTGCAGGCCCCGCGCGCGGCGCGCTCACGCTCGCGGCCTCGCCCGTGCTCGCGCGGCTGCTCGCGCGCGCCAGGAGACTCAAGTGAGCATCGCCACCGTGCCTGGCAGTGATTGGCTAGAAATAAAACTAGACACTCCCCCATTGGCTGTAAACGTGCGCCGCCGCCGCCACCTCCCACTCCGACCCTCCCATGGCGACGCGCGTGCTGCGGCGGCTGGCGAGCGGCGCCGCGGGCCGCGCCCCCGTGCGCGCGGGCGTCGTGAGCGCGCCGCTTCTCGTGCCCGAGGCCATCGCGCGGCCGCACTACGCGGCGCAGGGCGGCATGTCCAGGATGCAGCCGTTCGTGCCCATTTTGGACGCGGCCCAGCAGCGCAGACTGCGCGCGGCTTGCGCGCTGGCCAGGGACATCCTGGCCTTCGCGCAGCCGCTCGCGCAGCCGGGAACCGCCACGGACGAGGTCGACCGCCGCGTGCACGCCGAGATCGTGCGGCGCGGCGCGTACCCGTCCCCGCTCAACTACGGCCGCTTCCCCAAATCGCTCTGCTCGTCTGTGAACGAGGTCGTGGTGCACGGCATCCCCGACAGCCGCGCGCTGCAGGACGGAGACATCGTCAACATCGACATCTCCGTATTCCTCGACGGCTTCCACGGAGACACCTCGCAGACGTTCCTCGTCGGAGACGTGGACGACGCCGGCCGCCGGCTCATCGACTTCACCAACCGCGCGCTCATGGGCGCCATCCACGACTGCTGCAGGCCGCGCAGCCGCTTCTCGTCCATCGGCGCATTCGTGCACAACCTGGCCGACAGCGAGGGATACGGCGTCATCGAGGAGTACGCGGGCCACGGCATTGGCCGCGAGTTCCACGCGCTGCCATTCATCCTGCACCACCGCAACAGCGAGCCGGGGGTCATGCTACCCGGTATGGCCTTCACCATCGAGCCGGCCATCTGCGAGGGCAGTCCAGAGGTATCTGCTGCCATTTCATAGCGATGAGGCTTTCCGACCAACTAACAAATGACACGCAGATTGTTCACTGGGACGACGGGTGGACCGTGGCAACGGCGGACGGCGGACGCTGCGCGCAGGCAGAGCACACGGTGCTCATCACCGAGGACGGCGTGGAGATCTTGACGTAGATTGACAGCATTTTACGCGCCTAACGAACGATAGAGCTTCGAGACCGTCTCGCTCGCTCGTGGTTCCTACTTCTTGGACTTGGGGAAGACCGGCACTTGCAGCTTGGAATCAAACGGTGCGAGCCTCGGCAGCTCTATGGCTGGTTCCGTTGACTCGCCCTCGCTTGCTTTTGATGAATTTGGAGTATGGGCCGCAATGCTGAGCCATGCAAGGCTATAGTACGAGTGCATGACGTCCGGCACCGTGTCGGGGAAACTTGCACAGACCACCAAAGTGATACTGACACGAGTAAATGAACTGCTCGCAGCTCGGAATGTCGACGAGCGAGTGCTTGCCAAGCATATCGAGGGTTGCACCGTCCCAGAACGCGTAGCACGAGTCTGGGTCCTTGTTGCACCGACCCTGGAAGCCGTTTTGCTGCCGAAACACAAGCCAGCGCACCAGCTCGTTCTGGTCACAGTTGAGCTGCATCATGCGGCCGGCAAGAACGAGCGACGCGATAGCGCAGTAAGCGGCACCGCCGTGGGACTCGGTGCCAGGCGCAATCCCAATGCCGCCATCGTATCTCTGCCATCGAAAAGCGCCAATAAACTCGTAAGATGAGGGCTTCGGCGCCAGGAGCACACACACGGAACAGAGCGCACCAGGCACGAGTTGACGTAGCGTACGACCGCAGGCACGTCCACGCCGGACCAGTCGTCGAGCATGTACGAAATAGCGCACGCGCAGAATACGAAGCGCATGTCTTCTTCCGACCCAAAGCGCACGGATGCAAAGCTGCGAGCATCACAACTATCCGGTTAGCACTTGCTGGCAGGTCGCAAGATCCAATCCCCACCCACCTCCCAGTCTCCTTGTCCTGCAGATGACGCAATGCGCCGATGATCGCAGGCTTGTTGAGTCGGCTCAGGTCGTCGCCGAGCGTCTTGAGCATCGCAATGGCCGCGTACGTGGACGCGATGTTGCTCGTGTCGTACACCTCGCTCTCATACTCGCTCTACTTGCAGGCACCATAAGTATCGCGGTCGTCTCGATGAAAAACAACCACGGCGAGACCCACCGGAGGGCAGCTATACGCGTTGCCCATGAAAGTCCCGCCGCGGAAGCCGCAGTCGGCCGCGTTGACGCCTGCATCGGCCACACAGCACCGCTCAGTCCCGCTGCTCTCCCGCTCAATCCACAAGACGCCTGACTCACTTCGGTCGCGCGCGTCCTGGATGCACTTGCAGCGCGTAGATCCAGTCGATGACCTGCTCCCTGTCCACGCGGTGCAGTTGGCCCAGCAGTGCGAGTCCGTGCACGCAGAAGAAGGCCTGCCAAAGATCTCGTGAGCGTTTCGGGGCCCCAGAGCGCGCCAGAGGCCCGCGACCGGAGCGGCGGGGCCGCCAGACCCACCACCACCACGCGCTGCGAGTCCTGCGACGCGTACGGCGCCGGCAGCGAGCGCAGGTGCTTGAGGAAGTAGCTCGCGTGCAGCTCCAGGTCGAACCGCTGCGCCATGACGCCTGCCAACTTTGGACGAGCGAGGGAATTTCAGAGTACCGGTATAAAAAAAACACGAATTTATGAGTTGATGGCTACACTGCAGCCATGGGTCGAGGCTGCTCACCACTACTCGATCTGGAAGACGGCCGTCGTGGGCTTGTCGTTGAAGCCCTCGTCGTCCGTGTCCTCCGGGCGACGCACACGGTACTCGAACTTGACGTTCATGAGGCGCTGGTTGTCGGAGCGGCGGGCCACCGAGATGGAGCCCTCCACCACATCGCCATCGCACACCTGCGTCAAAGGGTACAGCGGGAACACCTGCTGGCCCCAGTGCGTCGGCTGCACGAACGGCGACGTGGTCAGCGTCACCTCGTGCTCCGCGGGGTTCTCGGGGCAGCCCTTGAACTCGACGTCGAACCAGCCGGCGAAGCCACCGAAGCGCGACATGGTCGAGATCTGCAGCGAAAAATCCGACGTCACGCCCTTGATGTCCTCGAGCGTGCACGTCTTGAGGTCCCACGACGCGATCTCGACCTCGTCGCCGATCAAATCGCTCGGCTGGAGCTCGGCCCACGCCGACGTGTGCAGCGAGTACTGCTCCTGCTCGCGGCGGAAGGCGTTGCCCAGTACGCTCATGTCGACGCCCCACGACGTCTTGGTGTTGTCAACGAAGGTACGCCAGCCGTCCATGGCGGCCGAGAACTCGTTGAAGCGCTTGTTGCTGTCGTCCTCATTGCACATGGGTGCGATCGACATGGATGCGTGCGAAGGGAACATGGCGCCACCGGGCTTGAGCCAGCGGTCGCGCGCCACGAGCACCGAGTCGAACATGGACTCGCGCAGCAGGAAGTAGCCCATCCACTCGGACACGATCACGTCAACCTTCTCAGGGAGCTCCACGTCCTCCATCTTGGACTGGATGACCGTGATGATGTGGTCCTGGTTGTTGGCCTTGATGACCTTGCGCGCCTGGAGCGCGATGTCGGTGGCCTCGACAGCGTAGACCTTGCGCGCGCCGGCCTGCGCGGCCCATATGGACAGGATGCCGCTGCCCGTGCCGACGTCTAGCACCACCTTGTCCTTGAAGTGGTTGGGGTTCTCCATGATGGCGTCGCGGTAGCTCTGCATGCGCAGGTCGTCCGTGAGCATCTGCTTCTGGTGGTAGATGTACGCGTACGTGCAGAAGTAGTTGGCGAAGTCCGAGCTGGCCTCCCACTCCTTCTTCTTCTCGGGCGCGATGTCCAGGCCGCTCATGGCTGCTGCTGGGCTTGCGCTGGCTGCTGGCTGGGCTTGCGCTGCGGAGGGAAGGCCGACCGACCGACCGTCGTCGACTTGGATACTGCAGGCTCCAAGAACAATGCACGCAGCAAAACGATTCGCTTGACGCGCGCGTAAATACCTCTTGGTAATTACCCGCCCGTCAAAAACGCGCCGCGCGCGCATTTCTCCTTGAAGCGCCTGCTTGGCCGCCATGGCCGACGCCGCCGCGCTGCAGCGCGCGCTCCAGCGGCTGTGCGGCGACTACGAGGAGCTGGCGGACGAGGCGGGCGAGCTGGCGCGGCCCGTGGACGAGCGCGCGGGGCTCGCGCTGTTCAAGATCGACGAGGCCGCCGCCGCCGCCGGCCGCCTTGCGCGCGGACGCCGAGCAGGCGCAGGCGCAGATCCTGGACGCGCTCGTGGCCAACGCGCTCGAGCTCGAGGACATCTACCTGCGCATCAACCTGGTCGAGGTGCGTGGCTGCGCGCGCGCGGTCGGTGCGCTCCGGTGGCGGCTGACGCGCAGCAGCGCTTCGTGAACCGCATGCTCGAGACCACGCGGCAGCTCGAGCGGCGCGCCGAGGCCGTGGCGCGCGCCGCCGACCCAGTCTTCAACGCCGGCAGCGTCGCCAACGTGCTCATGCGCTCGTTCTCTCTCAAGGTGCGTGCGCGTGCCAGCGAAGGCGGACATCTAGCGCCGTTTGCAGGCGCTCACACCTTCGCGGGTCATGACAGAGGAGCGCGCCAGCGGCGACTGCCCAGCCCGTCAAGTGGGAGCCCGTGACCTTCGACTTCAGCACCAGCGAGCTGCTGGAGCGCCTACAGAAGAGCGACGCGCGAGAGCTCGGCGTCTCCATCTCGGCGGAGGCATCGGCTACCGCTGCTGCTTCAGCTGTTGCCCAGCCGCCGCCAGCGCCGATGGAAGTTTCAGACTCGGACTCGGACGAATAGACCGTATTGCCGTTTTGATATATATGCCTCGGGGCTTTCGTAGTCGCGACACGAGTTTTCTTTGGACGACGTCGCTCCGATCTGTAGGATTTCTTGGAGCGGAAAGCCTCCGCTGGAAGAATCGGTAGCGTCTGCGCCTGCAGAACGATCAAGGAGAGCTCTAGAAGGCAAACGACCAGCAACGTAGAAGTCAGCACTGTGGTGCTTGTTAGCCTTGAGCACCCATGCCACCGGCATCTTCTTGATGACTCGAATGAGTTGGACGTGTTGGATCCACTCCAAGTTCAGGAGCTGCTCGATCCGGCACGGAGGACTCTCGTCCTACTTGTTCCTCTATATGACTACGGGCGTGATGAAGGAACCGAATGCACCGAGCTCAAAGTAATATTCCCGTCCGCTGCCACACGCGTAGGCGAGGTATCGCCTTGCGAATGATAGCATTGCACCCATTTGTCGTGTTGGTCGCAAGTCGAAGTTGACGCGATTGGCGACGCTAGGTGATCCATGTCAAGCCACCCGATCGACCGATCTCCAGTCGATATTCATGGATCGCCTGATACCAGAGTTCGTACCGCAAGAAAGTCGCCGGATCTCGTTGATCCTATCCAAGTTTGCTCTGTCAAGAGTCGCTGATGAGATGACATCGCTTAGAGCCGTACACCAATGACCTCGAAAAGGGTTGTTGCTAGCATGCATGGTGCTCGCCAACTTGCATAGCGACTGTAGAGTGCGGCACGAATCGCTTTCCTCTGTGAATAGTATTTCGGCGGGCTGTACGTCGAGGTGCACCACTGGGCTGACACATGAGCTCTCACACTTTTTGGTCGCCTGGCTTCCTTGCACAAGTTGAAGTGGAATGTACCAAGATCGCACCTGACTATCGGTCCGCTGCAACTTGCAACCATTTTCAAAATTTCAAAGCCGAGAAAGGACGTGTTGCCGATCCTTCACACCTGCACTGTCGAGAAAAGACGCTCCAAGAAAAGCCGATGCCTCGCTGCACGCCACAACGCGATAGCTTGAGCGTCAAGGAGGTGTAGGCGATCTGATGGCGCAGTTACTTGGCGGAGGAGGCAGGGGAGACGTTGACACAACAAGGCAATGACTGCGTGACCAACTCGCGCTGGGTTCCAGACCACACACTCCCGTCTGGCCTAGTACAAGACAATCTAAGTGACATCTGCGGAGCGAGCAGCTCTGATTCATCACCCCTCACCGTACCTGGCGACAGAGATCAACACACACGCACACGCAGTCCGCAAGTGACCTGGCAGCAAGGAGCTGTGAGCCGGGAGCTGAGAGCTGGTGGGTGAGTGGGTGCACCAATCAAGTCCATTGAGCCGAAGCGTACTGCAGTTACTCATGGCGAATTTCGCCATGTTAGCTGTACGCGGGACAGCGCGGTGGACTCGGTGCACTTACCGCCTGCCTCTTCGGCTTCAGGTTCAGCTCGGTGCACTGTCAGTCGTCGGCGGCATCGTTTTGTACCAGAGAATGAGGCGCGTCACGTTCGATCTTGCAAGGTCGTACAGCAGTCGAGAACCTGACCTCTCCAAGTCGACCAAGATCTTGGTCATCGTCATCTCGTTTCCATCACTTCGGCTCGTGGCAACGTGGTAGTCGTCGGTCTGTGCCATCGTGGCATTCGTTCACAAGGTCCGTCACATCGCTTGGAGCTGCGATGCGTCAAGTTCCTTCATATCGTGGCGTCTGACTGCGTGATGTGGATGTCTAGGTTGAAGTTGAAGTCGAAGTCGGAGCTGCAGTGGCAGTGGCAGTAGCGGGGTGGTTGGGAGAGCCGTGGAGGAATGAATGGAGGTACGGAGCATGCGATCGAAGCGCGGAGCATGAAGCGCGGAGTGTGACAGAAGTGCTCACCTCACGGATATGGATCTGTAGTTGGATGCTCTCGAAGACGCGGCAGCCATCGTCATCGACCACCTCAACCGCAGTGGCAACGACAATGGGCTCGGCAGTGGAATCGACAGTGGAATCGGCAATGGCGATGGAAGCGAAAGCAAACCTCCGACCACACGGTCAAGAGCAAGAGGAAGAGCAAGAGGAGGAGCAAGACCGAGAGCAAGACCGAGAGCAAGACCGAGAGCAAGACCGAGAGCAAGACCGAGAGCAAGAACAAGACGATGAACACACACGCACACGCAGTCCGCAAGTGACCTGGCAGCAAGGAGCTGTGAGCCGGGAGCTGAGAGCTGGTGGGTGAGTGGGTGCACCAATCAAGTCCATTGAGCCGAAGCGTACTGCAGTTACTCATGGCGAATTTCGCCATGTTAGCTGTACGCGGGACAGCGCGGTGGACTCGGTGCACTTACCGCCTGCCTCTTCGGCTTCAGGTTCAGCTCGGTGCACTGTCAGTCGTCGGCGGCATCGTTTTGTACCAGAGAATGAGGCGCGTCACGTTCGATCTTGCAAGGTCGTACAGCAGACGAGAACCTGACCTCTCCAAGTCGACCAAGATCTTGGTCATCGTCATCTCGTTTCCATCACTTCGGCTCGTGGCAACGTGGTAGTCGTCGGTCTGTGCCATCGTGGCATTCGTTCACAAGGTCCGTCACATCGCTTGGAGCTGCGATGCGTCAAGTTCCTTCATATCGTGGCGTCTGACTGCGTGATGTGGATGTCTAGGTTGAAGTTGAAGTCGAAGTCGGAGCTGCAGTGGCAGTGGCAGTAGCGGGGTGGTTGGGAGAGCCGTGGAGGAATGAATGGAGGTACGGAGCATGCGATCGAAGCGCGGAGCATGAAGCGCGGAGTGTGACAGAAGTGCTCACCTCACGGATATGGATCTGTAGTTGGATGCTCTCGAAGACGCGGCAGCCGTCGTCATCGACCACCTCAACCGCAGTGGCAACGACAATGGGCTCGGCAGTGGAATCGACAGTGGAATCGGCAATGGCGATGGAAGCGAAAGCAAACCTCCGACCACACGGTCAAGAGCAAGAGGAAGAGCAAGACCGAGAGCAAGACCGAGAGCAAGACCGAGAGCAAGACCGAGAGCAAGACCGAGAGCAAGAACAAGACGATGAACACACACGCACACGCAGTCCGCAAGTGACCTGGCAGCAAGGAGCTGTGAGCCGGGAGCTGAGAGCTGGTGGGTGAGTGGGTGCACCAATCAAGTCCATTGAGCCGAAGCGTACTGCAGTTACTCATGGCGAATTTCGCCATGTTAGCTGTACGCGGGACAGCGCGGTGGACTCGGTGCACTTACCGCCTGCCTCTTCGGCTTCAGGTTCAGCTCGGTGCACTGTCAGTCGTCGGCGGCATCGTTTTGTACCAGAGAATGAGGCGCGTCACGTTCGATCTTGCAAGGTCGTACAGCAGTCGAGAACCTGACCTCTCCAAGTCGACCAAGATCTTGGTCATCGTCATCTCGTTTCCATCACTTCGGCTCGTGGCAACGTGGTAGTCGTCGGTCTGTGCCATCGTGGCATTCGTTCACAAGGTCCGTCACATCGCTTGGAGCTGCGATGCGTCAAGTTCCTTCATATCGTGGCGTCTGACTGCGTGATGTGGATGTCTAGGTTGAAGTTGAAGTCGAAGTCGGAGCTGCAGTGGCAGTGGCAGTAGCGGGGTGGTTGGGAGAGCCGTGGAGGAATGAATGGAGGTACGGAGCATGCGATCGAAGCGCGGAGCATGAAGCGCGGAGTGTGACAGAAGTGCTCACCTCACGGATATGGATCTGTAGTTGGATGCTCTCGAAGACGCGGCAGCCGTCGTCATCGACCACCTCAACCGCAGTGGCAACGACAATGGGCTCGGCAGTGGAATCGACAGTGGAATCGGCAATGGCGATGGAAGCGAAAGCAAACCTCCGACCACACGGTCAAGAGCAAGAGGAAGAGCAAGACCGAGAGCAAGACCGAGAGCAAGACCGAGAGCAAGACCGAGAGCAAGACCGAGAGCAAGAACAAGACGATGAACACACACGCACACGCAGTCCGCAAGTGACCTGGCAGCAAGGAGCTGTGAGCCGGGAGCTGAGAGCTGGTGGGTGAGTGGGTGCACCAATCAAGTCCATTGAGCCGAAGCGTACTGCAGTTACTCATGGCGAATTTCGCCATGTTAGCTGTACGCGGGACAGCGCGGTGGACTCGGTGCACTTACCGCCTGCCTCTTCGGCTTCAGGTTCAGCTCGGTGCACTGTCAGTCGTCGGCGGCATCGTTTTGTACCAGAGAATGAGGCGCGTCACGTTCGATCTTGCAAGGTCGTACAGCAGACGAGAACCTGACCTCTCCAAGTCGACCAAGATCTTGGTCATCGTCATCTCGTTTCCATCACTTCGGCTCGTGGCAACGTGGTAGTCGTCGGTCTGTGCCATCGTGGCATTCGTTCACAAGGTCCGTCACATCGCTTGGAGCTGCGATGCGTCAAGTTCCTTCATATCGTGGCGTCTGACTGCGTGATGTGGATGTCTAGGTTGAAGTTGAAGTCGAAGTCGGAGCTGCAGTGGCAGTGGCAGTAGCGGGGTGGTTGGGAGAGCCGTGGAGGAATGAATGGAGGTACGGAGCATGCGATCGAAGCGCGGAGCATGAAGCGCGGAGTGTGACAGAAGTGCTCACCTCACGGATATGGATCTGTAGTTGGATGCTCTCGAAGACGCGGCAGCCGTCGTCATCGACCACCTCAACCGCAGTGGCAACGACAATGGGCTCGGCAGTGGAATCGACAGTGGAATCGGCAGTGGAATCGGCAATGGCGATGGAAGCGAAAGCAAACCTCCGACCACACGGTCAAGAGCAAGAGGAAGAGCAAGACCGAGAGCAAGACCGAGAGCAAGACCGAGAGCAAGAACAAGACGATGAACACACACGCACACGCAGTCCGCAAGTGACCTGGCAGCAAGGAGCTGTGAGCCGGGAGCTGAGAGCTGGTGGGTGAGTGGGTGCACCAATCAAGTCCATTGAGCCGAAGCGTACTGCAGTTACTCATGGCGAATTTCGCCATGTTAGCTGTACGCGGGACAGCGCGGTGGACTCGGTGCACTTACCGCCTGCCTCTTCGGCTTCAGGTTCAGCTCGGTGCACTGTCAGTCGTCGGCGGCATCGTTTTGTACCAGAGAATGAGGCGCGTCACGTTCGATCTTGCAAGGTCGTACAGCAGACGAGAACCTGACCTCTCCAAGTCGACCAAGATCTTGGTCATCGTCATCTCGTTTCCATCACTTCGGCTCGTGGCAACGTGGTAGTCGTCGGTCTGTGCCATCGTGGCATTCGTTCACAAGGTCCGTCACATCGCTTGGAGCTGCGATGCGTCAAGTTCCTTCATATCGTGGCGTCTGACTGCGTGATGTGGATGTCTAGGTTGAAGTTGAAGTCGAAGTCGGAGCTGCAGTGGCAGTGGCAGTAGCGGGGTGGTTGGGAGAGCCGTGGAGGAATGAATGGAGGTACGGAGCATGCGATCGAAGCGCGGAGCATGAAGCGCGGAGTGTGACAGAAGTGCTCACCTCACGGATATGGATCTGTAGTTGGATGCTCTCGAAGACGCGGCAGCCGTCGTCATCGACCACCTCAACCGCAGTGGCAACGACAATGGGCTCGGCAGTGGAATCGACAGTGGAATCGGCAATGGCGATGGAAGCGAAAGCAAACCTCCGACCACACGGTCAAGAGCAAGAGGAGGAGCAAGACCGAGAGCAAGACCGAGAGCAAGACCGAGAGCAAGACCGAGAGCAAGAACAAGACGATGAACACACACGCACACGCAGTCCGCAAGTGACCTGGCAGCAAGGAGCTGTGAGCCGGGAGCTGAGAGCTGGTGGGTGAGTGGGTGCACCAATCAAGTCCATTGAGCCGAAGCGTACTGCAGTTACTCATGGCGAATTTCGCCATGTTAGCTGTACGCGGGACAGCGCGGTGGACTCGGTGCACTTACCGCCTGCCTCTTCGGCTTCAGGTTCAGCTCGGTGCACTGTCAGTCGTCGGCGGCATCGTTTTGTACCAGAGAATGAGGCGCGTCACGTTCGATCTTGCAAGGTCGTACAGCAGTCGAGAACCTGACCTCTCCAAGTCGACCAAGATCTTGGTCATCGTCATCTCGTTTCCATCACTTCGGCTCGTGGCAACGTGGTAGTCGTCGGTCTGTGCCATCGTGGCATTCGTTCACAAGGTCCGTCACATCGCTTGGAGCTGCGATGCGTCAAGTTCCTTCATATCGTGGCGTCTGACTGCGTGATGTGGATGTCTAGGTTGAAGTCGAAGTCGAAGTCGAAGTCGAAGTCGAAGTCGGAGCTGCAGTGGCAGTGGCAGTAGCGGGGTGGTTGGGAGAGCCGTGGAGGAATGAATGGAGGTACGGAGCATGCGATCGAAGCGCGGAGCATGAAGCGCGGAGTGTGACAGAAGTGCTCACCTCACGGATATGGATCTGTAGTTGGATGCTCTCGAAGACGCGGCAGCCGTCGTCATCGACCACCTCAACCGCAGTGGCAACGACAATGGGCTCGGCAGTGGAATCGACAGTGGAATCGGCAGTGGAATCGGCAGTGGAATCGGCAATGGCGATGGAAGCGAAAGCAAACCTCCGACCACACGGTCAAGAGCAAGAGGAAGAGCAAGACCGAGAGCAAGACCGAGAGCAAGACCGAGAGCAAGACCGAGAGCAAGAACAAGACGATGAACACACACGCACACGCAGTCCGCAAGTGACCTGGCAGCAAGGAGCTGTGAGCCGGGAGCTGAGAGCTGGTGGGTGAGTGGGTGCACCAATCAAGTCCATTGAGCCGAAGCGTACTGCAGTTACTCATGGCGAATTTCGCCATGTTAGCTGTACGCGGGACAGCGCGGTGGACTCGGTGCACTTACCGCCTGCCTCTTCGGCTTCAGGTTCAGCTCGGTGCACTGTCAGTCGTCGGCGGCATCGTTTTGTACCAGAGAATGAGGCGCGTCACGTTCGATCTTGCAAGGTCGTACAGCAGTCGAGAACCTGACCTCTCCAAGTCGACCAAGATCTTGGTCATCGTCATCTCGTTTCCATCACTTCGGCTCGTGGCAACGTGGTAGTCGTCGGTCTGTGCCATCGTGGCATTCGTTCACAAGGTCCGTCACATCGCTTGGAGCTGCGATGCGTCAAGTTCCTTCATATCGTGGCGTCTGACTGCGTGATGTGGATGTCTAGGTTGAAGTTGAAGTCGAAGTCGGAGCTGCAGTGGCAGTGGCAGTAGCGGGGTGGTTGGGAGAGCCGTGGAGGAATGAATGGAGGTACGGAGCATGCGATCGAAGCGCGGAGCATGAAGCGCGGAGTGTGACAGAAGTGCTCACCTCACGGATATGGATCTGTAGTTGGATGCTCTCGAAGACGCGGCAGCCATCGTCATCGACCACCTCAACCGCAGTGGCAACGACAATGGGCTCGGCAGTGGAATCGACAGTGGAATCGGCAATGGCGATGGAAGCGAAAGCAAACCTCCGACCACACGGTCAAGAGCAAGAGGAAGAGCAAGAGGAGGAGCAAGACCGAGAGCAAGACCGAGAGCAAGACCGAGAGCAAGACCGAGAGCAAGACCGAGAGCAAGAACAAGACGATGAACACACACGCACACGCAGTCCGCAAGTGACCTGGCAGCAAGGAGCTGTGAGCCGGGAGCTGAGAGCTGGTGGGTGAGTGGGTGCACCAATCAAGTCCATTGAGCCGAAGCGTACTGCAGTTACTCATGGCGAATTTCGCCATGTTAGCTGTACGCGGGACAGCGCGGTGGACTCGGTGCACTTACCGCCTGCCTCTTCGGCTTCAGGTTCAGCTCGGTGCACTGTCAGTCGTCGGCGGCATCGTTTTGTACCAGAGAATGAGGCGCGTCACGTTCGATCTTGCAAGGTCGTACAGCAGACGAGAACCTGACCTCTCCAAGTCGACCAAGATCTTGGTCATCGTCATCTCGTTTCCATCACTTCGGCTCGTGGCAACGTGGTAGTCGTCGGTCTGTGCCATCGTGGCATTCGTTCACAAGGTCCGTCACATCGCTTGGAGCTGCGATGCGTCAAGTTCCTTCATATCGTGGCGTCTGACTGCGTGATGTGGATGTCTAGGTTGAAGTTGAAGTCGAAGTCGGAGCTGCAGTGGCAGTGGCAGTAGCGGGGTGGTTGGGAGAGCCGTGGAGGAATGAATGGAGGTACGGAGCATGCGATCGAAGCGCGGAGCATGAAGCGCGGAGTGTGACAGAAGTGCTCACCTCACGGATATGGATCTGTAGTAGGATGCTCTCGAAGACGCGGCAGCCATCGTCATCGACCACCTCAACCGCAGTGGCAACGACAATGGGCTCGGCAGTGGAATCGACAGTGGAATCGGCAATGGCGATGGAAGCGAAAGCAAACCTCCGACCACACGGTCAAGAGCAAGAGGAGGAGCAAGACCGAGAGCAAGACCGAGAGCAAGACCGAGAGCAAGACCGAGAGCAAGAACAAGACGATGAACACACACGCACACGCAGTCCGCAAGTGACCTGGCAGCAAGGAGCTGTGAGCCGGGAGCTGAGAGCTGGTGGGTGAGTGGGTGCACCAATCAAGTCCATTGAGCCGAAGCGTACTGCAGTTACTCATGGCGAATTTCGCCATGTTAGCTGTACGCGGGACAGCGCGGTGGACTCGGTGCACTTACCGCCTGCCTCTTCGGCTTCAGGTTCAGCTCGGTGCACTGTCAGTCGTCGGCGGCATCGTTTTGTACCAGAGAATGAGGCGCGTCACGTTCGATCTTGCAAGGTCGTACAGCAGACGAGAACCTGACCTCTCCAAGTCGACCAAGATCTTGGTCATCGTCATCTCGTTTCCATCACTTCGGCTCGTGGCAACGTGGTAGTCGTCGGTCTGTGCCATCGTGGCATTCGTTCACAAGGTCCGTCACATCGCTTGGAGCTGCGATGCGTCAAGTTCCTTCATATCGTGGCGTCTGACTGCGTGATGTGGATGTCTAGGTTGAAGTTGAAGTCGAAGTCGGAGCTGCAGTGGCAGTGGCAGTAGCGGGGTGGTTGGGAGAGCCGTGGAGGAATGAATGGAGGTACGGAGCATGCGATCGAAGCGCGGAGCATGAAGCGCGGAGTGTGACAGAAGTGCTCACCTCACGGATATGGATCTGTAGTTGGATGCTCTCGAAGACGCGGCAGCCGTCGTCATCGACCACCTCAACCGCAGTGGCAACGACAATGGGCTCGGCAGTGGAATCGACAGTGGAATCGGCAATGGCGATGGAAGCGAAAGCAAACCTCCGACCACACGGTCAAGAGCAAGAGGAGGAGCAAGACCGAGAGCAAGACCGAGAGCAAGACCGAGAGCAAGACCGAGAGCAAGAACAAGACGATGAACACACACGCACACGCAGTCCGCAAGTGACCTGGCAGCAAGGAGCTGTGAGCCGGGAGCTGAGAGCTGGTGGGTGAGTGGGTGCACCAATCAAGTCCATTGAGCCGAAGCGTACTGCAGTTACTCATGGCGAATTTCGCCATGTTAGCTGTACGCGGGACAGCGCGGTGGACTCGGTGCACTTACCGCCTGCCTCTTCGGCTTCAGGTTCAGCTCGGTGCACTGTCAGTCGTCGGCGGCATCGTTTTGTACCAGAGAATGAGGCGCGTCACGTTCGATCTTGCAAGGTCGTACAGCAGTCGAGAACCTGACCTCTCCAAGTCGACCAAGATCTTGGTCATCGTCATCTCGTTTCCATCACTTCGGCTCGTGGCAACGTGGTAGTCGTCGGTCTGTGCCATCGTGGCATTCGTTCACAAGGTCCGTCACATCGCTTGGAGCTGCGATGCGTCAAGTTCCTTCATATCGTGGCGTCTGACTGCGTGATGTGGATGTCTAGGTTGAAGTTGAAGTCGAAGTCGGAGCTGCAGTGGCAGTGGCAGTAGCGGGGTGGTTGGGAGAGCCGTGGAGGAATGAATGGAGGTACGGAGCATGCGATCGAAGCGCGGAGCATGAAGCGCGGAGTGTGACAGAAGTGCTCACCTCACGGATATGGATCTGTAGTTGGATGCTCTCGAAGACGCGGCAGCCATCGTCATCGACCACCTCAACCGCAGTGGCAACGACAATGGGCTCGGCAGTGGAATCGACAGTGGAATCGGCAATGGCGATGGAAGCGAAAGCAAACCTCCGACCACACGGTCAAGAGCAAGAGGAGGAGCAAGACCGAGAGCAAGACCGAGAGCAAGACCGAGAGCAAGACCGAGAGCAAGAACAAGACGATGAACACACACGCACACGCAGTCCGCAAGTGACCTGGCAGCAAGGAGCTGTGAGCCGGGAGCTGAGAGCTGGTGGGTGAGTGGGTGCACCAATCAAGTCCATTGAGCCGAAGCGTACTGCAGTTACTCATGGCGAATTTCGCCATGTTAGCTGTACGCGGGACAGCGCGGTGGACTCGGTGCACTTACCGCCTGCCTCTTCGGCTTCAGGTTCAGCTCGGTGCACTGTCAGTCGTCGGCGGCATCGTTTTGTACCAGAGAATGAGGCGCGTCACGTTCGATCTTGCAAGGTCGTACAGCAGTCGAGAACCTGACCTCTCCAAGTCGACCAAGATCTTGGTCATCGTCATCTCGTTTCCATCACTTCGGCTCGTGGCAACGTGGTAGTCGTCGGTCTGTGCCATCGTGGCATTCGTTCACAAGGTCCGTCACATCGCTTGGAGCTGCGATGCGTCAAGTTCCTTCATATCGTGGCGTCTGACTGCGTGATGTGGATGTCTAGGTTGAAGTCGAAGTCGAAGTCGAAGTCGAAGTCGAAGTCGGAGCTGCAGTGGCAGTGGCAGTAGCGGGGTGGTTGGGAGAGCCGTGGAGGAATGAATGGAGGTACGGAGCATGCGATCGAAGCGCGGAGCATGAAGCGCGGAGTGTGACAGAAGTGCTCACCTCACGGATATGGATCTGTAGTTGGATGCTCTCGAAGACGCGGCAGCCGTCGTCATCGACCACCTCAACCGCAGTGGCAACGACAATGGGCTCGGCAGTGGAATCGACAGTGGAATCGGCAGTGGAATCGGCAGTGGAATCGGCAATGGCGATGGAAGCGAAAGCAAACCTCCGACCACACGGTCAAGAGCAAGAGGAAGAGCAAGACCGAGAGCAAGACCGAGAGCAAGACCGAGAGCAAGACCGAGAGCAAGAACAAGACGATGAACACACACGCACACGCAGTCCGCAAGTGACCTGGCAGCAAGGAGCTGTGAGCCGGGAGCTGAGAGCTGGTGGGTGAGTGGGTGCACCAATCAAGTCCATTGAGCCGAAGCGTACTGCAGTTACTCATGGCGAATTTCGCCATGTTAGCTGTACGCGGGACAGCGCGGTGGACTCGGTGCACTTACCGCCTGCCTCTTCGGCTTCAGGTTCAGCTCGGTGCACTGTCAGTCGTCGGCGGCATCGTTTTGTACCAGAGAATGAGGCGCGTCACGTTCGATCTTGCAAGGTCGTACAGCAGTCGAGAACCTGACCTCTCCAAGTCGACCAAGATCTTGGTCATCGTCATCTCGTTTCCATCACTTCGGCTCGTGGCAACGTGGTAGTCGTCGGTCTGTGCCATCGTGGCATTCGTTCACAAGGTCCGTCACATCGCTTGGAGCTGCGATGCGTCAAGTTCCTTCATATCGTGGCGTCTGACTGCGTGATGTGGATGTCTAGGTTGAAGTCGAAGTCGAAGTCGAAGTCGAAGTCGAAGTCGGAGCTGCAGTGGCAGTGGCAGTAGCGGGGTGGTTGGGAGAGCCGTGGAGGAATGAATGGAGGTACGGAGCATGCGATCGAAGCGCGGAGCATGAAGCGCGGAGTGTGACAGAAGTGCTCACCTCACGGATATGGATCTGTAGTTGGATGCTCTCGAAGACGCGGCAGCCGTCGTCATCGACCACCTCAACCGCAGTGGCAACGACAATGGGCTCGGCAGTGGAATCGACAGTGGAATCGGCAGTGGCGATGGAAGCGAAAGCAAACCTCCGACCACACGGTCAAGAGCAAGAGGAAGAGCAAGACCGAGAGCAAGACCGAGAGCAAGACCGAGAGCAAGACCGAGAGCAAGACCGAGAGCAAGACCGAGAGCAAGAACAAGACGATGAACACACACGCACACGCAGTCCGCAAGTGACCTGGCAGCAAGGAGCTGTGAGCCGGGAGCTGAGAGCTGGTGGGTGAGTGGGTGCACCAATCAAGTCCATTGAGCCGAAGCGTACTGCAGTTACTCATGGCGAATTTCGCCATGTTAGCTGTACGCGGGACAGCGCGGTGGACTCGGTGCACTTACCGCCTGCCTCTTCGGCTTCAGGTTCAGCTCGGTGCACTGTCAGTCGTCGGCGGCATCGTTTTGTACCAGAGAATGAGGCGCGTCACGTTCGATCTTGCAAGGTCGTACAGCAGTCGAGAACCTGACCTCTCCAAGTCGACCAAGATCTTGGTCATCGTCATCTCGTTTCCATCACTTCGGCTCGTGGCAACGTGGTAGTCGTCGGTCTGTGCCATCGTGGCATTCGTTTACAAGGTCCGTCACATCGCTTGGAGCTGCGATGCGTCAAGTTCCTTCATATCGTGGCGTCTGACTGCGTGATGTGGATGTCTAGGTTGAAGTTGAAGTCGAAGTCGGAGCTGCAGTGGCAGTGGCAGTAGCGGGGTGGTTGGGAGAGCCGTGGAGGAATGAATGGAGGTACGGAGCATGCGATCGAAGCGCGGAGCATGAAGCGCGGAGTGTGACAGAAGTGCTCACCTCACGGATATGGATCTGTAGTTGGATGCTCTCGAAGACGCGGCAGCCATCGTCATCGACCACCTCAACCGCAGTGGCAACGACAATGGGCTCGGCAGTGGAATCGACAGTGGAATCGGCAATGGCGATGGAAGCGAAAGCAAACCTCCGACCACACGGTCAAGAGCAAGAGGAGGAGCAAGACCGAGAGCAAGACCGAGAGCAAGACCGAGAGCAAGACCGAGAGCAAGAACAAGACGATGAACACACACGCACACGCAGTCCGCAAGTGACCTGGCAGCAAGGAGCTGTGAGCCGGGAGCTGAGAGCTGGTGGGTGAGTGGGTGCACCAATCAAGTCCATTGAGCCGAAGCGTACTGCAGTTACTCATGGCGAATTTCGCCATGTTAGCTGTACGCGGGACAGCGCGGTGGACTCGGTGCACTTACCGCCTGCCTCTTCGGCTTCAGGTTCAGCTCGGTGCACTGTCAGTCGTCGGCGGCATCGTTTTGTACCAGAGAATGAGGCGCGTCACGTTCGATCTTGCAAGGTCGTACAGCAGACGAGAACCTGACCTCTCCAAGTCGACCAAGATCTTGGTCATCGTCATCTCGTTTCCATCACTTCGGCTCGTGGCAACGTGGTAGTCGTCGGTCTGTGCCATCGTGGCATTCGTTCACAAGGTCCGTCACATCGCTTGGAGCTGCGATGCGTCAAGTTCCTTCATATCGTGGCGTCTGACTGCGTGATGTGGATGTCTAGGTTGAAGTTGAAGTCGAAGTCGGAGCTGCAGTGGCAGTGGCAGTAGCGGGGTGGTTGGGAGAGCCGTGGAGGAATGAATGGAGGTACGGAGTATGCGATCGAAGCGCGGAGCATGAAGCGCGGAGTGTGACAGAAGTGCTCACCTCACGGATATGGATCTGTAGTTGGATGCTCTCGAAGACGCGGCAGCCGTCGTCATCGACCACCTCAACCGCAGTGGCAACGACAATGGGCTCGGCAGTGGAATCGACAGTGGAATCGGCAGTGGCGATGGAAGCGAAAGCAAACCTCCGACCACACGGTCAAGAGCAAGAGGAAGAGCAAGACCGAGAGCAAGACCGAGAGCAAGACCGAGAGCAAGACCGAGAGCAAGACCGAGAGCAAGACCGAGAGCAAGAACAAGACGATGAACACACACGCACACGCAGTCCGCAAGTGACCTGGCAGCAAGGAGCTGTGAGCCGGGAGCTGAGAGCTGGTGGGTGAGTGGGTGCACCAATCAAGTCCATTGAGCCGAAGCGTACTGCAGTTACTCATGGCGAATTTCGCCATGTTAGCTGTACGCGGGACAGCGCGGTGGACTCGGTGCACTTACCGCCTGCCTCTTCGGCTTCAGGTTCAGCTCGGTGCACTGTCAGTCGTCGGCGGCATCGTTTTGTACCAGAGAATGAGGCGCGTCACGTTCGATCTTGCAAGGTCGTACAGCAGTCGAGAACCTGACCTCTCCAAGTCGACCAAGATCTTGGTCATCGTCATCTCGTTTCCATCACTTCGGCTCGTGGCAACGTGGTAGTCGTCGGTCTGTGCCATCGTGGCATTCGTTCACAAGGTCCGTCACATCGCTTGGAGCTGCGATGCGTCAAGTTCCTTCATATCGTGGCGTCTGACTGCGTGATGTGGATGTCTAGGTTGAAGTTGAAGTCGAAGTCGGAGCTGCAGTGGCAGTGGCAGTAGCGGGGTGGTTGGGAGAGCCGTGGAGGAATGAATGGAGGTACGGAGCATGCGATCGAAGCGCGGAGCATGAAGCGCGGAGTGTGACAGAAGTGCTCACCTCACGGATATGGATCTGTAGTTGGATGCTCTCGAAGACGCGGCAGCCGTCGTCATCGACCACCTCAACCGCAGTGGCAACGACAATGGGCTCGGCAGTGGAATCGACAGTGGAATCGGCAGTGGCGATGGAAGCGAAAGCAAACCTCCGACCACACGGTCAAGAGCAAGAGGAAGAGCAAGACCGAGAGCAAGACCGAGAGCAAGACCGAGAGCAAGACCGAGAGCAAGACCGAGAGCAAGACCGAGAGCAAGAACAAGACGATGAACACACACGCACACGCAGTCCGCAAGTGACCTGGCAGCAAGGAGCTGTGAGCCGGGAGCTGAGAGCTGGTGGGTGAGTGGGTGCACCAATCAAGTCCATTGAGCCGAAGCGTACTGCAGTTACTCATGGCGAATTTCGCCATGTTAGCTGTACGCGGGACAGCGCGGTGGACTCGGTGCACTTACCGCCTGCCTCTTCGGCTTCAGGTTCAGCTCGGTGCACTGTCAGTCGTCGGCGGCATCGTTTTGTACCAGAGAATGAGGCGCGTCACGTTCGATCTTGCAAGGTCGTACAGCAGTCGAGAACCTGACCTCTCCAAGTCGACCAAGATCTTGGTCATCGTCATCTCGTTTCCATCACTTCGGCTCGTGGCAACGTGGTAGTCGTCGGTCTGTGCCATCGTGGCATTCGTTCACAAGGTCCGTCACATCGCTTGGAGCTGCGATGCGTCAAGTTCCTTCATATCGTGGCGTCTGACTGCGTGATGTGGATGTCTAGGTTGAAGTTGAAGTCGAAGTCGGAGCTGCAGTGGCAGTGGCAGTAGCGGGGTGGTTGGGAGAGCCGTGGAGGAATGAATGGAGGTACGGAGCATGCGATCGAGGCGCGGAGCATGAAGCGCGGAGTGTGACAGAAGTGCTCACCTCACGGATATGGATCTGTAGTTGGATGCTCTCGAAGACGCGGCAGCCGTCGTCATCGACCACCTCAACCGCAGTGGCAACGACAATGGGCTCGGCAGTGGAATCGACAGTGGAATCGGCAGTGGCGATGGAAGCGAAAGCAAACCTCCGACCACACGGTCAAGAGCAAGAGGAAGAGCAAGACCGAGAGCAAGACCGAGAGCAAGACCGAGAGCAAGACCGAGAGCAAGACCGAGAGCAAGACCGAGAGCAAGAACAAGACGATGAACACACACGCACACGCAGTCCGCAAGTGACCTGGCAGCAAGGAGCTGTGAGCCGGGAGCTGAGAGCTGGTGGGTGAGTGGGTGCACCAATCAAGTCCATTGAGCCGAAGCGTACTGCAGTTACTCATGGCGAATTTCGCCATGTTAGCTGTACGCGGGACAGCGCGGTGGACTCGGTGCACTTACCGCCTGCCTCTTCGGCTTCAGGTTCAGCTCGGTGCACTGTCAGTCGTCGGCGGCATCGTTTTGTACCAGAGAATGAGGCGCGTCACGTTCGATCTTGCAAGGTCGTACAGCAGTCGAGAACCTGACCTCTCCAAGTCGACCAAGATCTTGGTCATCGTCATCTCGTTTCCATCACTTCGGCTCGTGGCAACGTGGTAGTCGTCGGTCTGTGCCATCGTGGCATTCGTTCACAAGGTCCGTCACATCGCTTGGAGCTGCGATGCGTCAAGTTCCTTCATATCGTGGCGTCTGACTGCGTGATGTGGATGTCTAGGTTGAAGTTGAAGTCGAAGTCGGAGCTGCAGTGGCAGTGGCAGTAGCGGGGTGGTTGGGAGAGCCGTGGAGGAATGAATGGAGGTACGGAGCATGCGATCGAAGCGCGGAGCATGAAGCGCGGAGTGTGACAGAAGTGCTCACCTCACGGATATGGATCTGTAGTTGGATGCTCTCGAAGACGCGGCAGCCATCGTCATCGACCACCTCAACCGCAGTGGCAACGACAATGGGCTCGGCAGTGGAATCGACAGTGGAATCGGCAATGGCGATGGAAGCGAAAGCAAACCTCCGACCACACGGTCAAGAGCAAGACCGAGAGCAAGACCGAGAGCAAGACCGAGAGCAAGACCGAGAGCAAGACCGAGAGCAAGAACAAGACGATGAACACACACGCACACGCAGTCCGCAAGTGACCTGGCAGCAAGGAGCTGTGAGCCGGGAGCTGAGAGCTGGTGGGTGAGTGGGTGCACCAATCAAGTCCATTGAGCCGAAGCGTACTGCAGTTACTCATGGCGAATTTCGCCATGTTAGCTGTACGCGGGACAGCGCGGTGGACTCGGTGCACTTACCGCCTGCCTCTTCGGCTTCAGGTTCAGCTCGGTGCACTGTCAGTCGTCGGCGGCATCGTTTTGTACCAGAGAATGAGGCGCGTCACGTTCGATCTTGCAAGGTCGTACAGCAGTCGAGAACCTGACCTCTCCAAGTCGACCAAGATCTTGGTCATCGTCATCTCGTTTCCATCACTTCGGCTCGTGGCAACGTGGTAGTCGTCGGTCTGTGCCATCGTGGCATTCGTTCACAAGGTCCGTCACATCGCTTGGAGCTGCGATGCGTCAAGTTCCTTCATATCGTGGCGTCTGACTGCGTGATGTGGATGTCTAGGTTGAAGTTGAAGTCGAAGTCGGAGCTGCAGTGGCAGTGGCAGTAGCGGGGTGGTTGGGAGAGCCGTGGAGGAATGAATGGAGGTACGGAGCATGCGATCGAAGCGCGGAGCATGAAGCGCGGAGTGTGACAGAAGTGCTCACCTCACGGATATGGATCTGTAGTTGGATGCTCTCGAAGACGCGGCAGCCGTCGTCATCGACCACCTCAACCGCAGTGGCAACGACAATGGGCTCGGCAGTGGAATCGACAGTGGAATCGGCAGTGGCGATGGAAGCGAAAGCAAACCTCCGACCACACGGTCAAGAGCAAGAGGAAGAGCAAGACCGAGAGCAAGACCGAGAGCAAGACCGAGAGCAAGACCGAGAGCAAGACCGAGAGCAAGACCGAGAGCAAGAACAAGACGATGAACACACACGCACACGCAGTCCGCAAGTGACCTGGCAGCAAGGAGCTGTGAGCCGGGAGCTGAGAGCTGGTGGGTGAGTGGGTGCACCAATCAAGTCCATTGAGCCGAAGCGTACTGCAGTTACTCATGGCGAATTTCGCCATGTTAGCTGTACGCGGGACAGCGCGGTGGACTCGGTGCACTTACCGCCTGCCTCTTCGGCTTCAGGTTCAGCTCGGTGCACTGTCAGTCGTCGGCGGCATCGTTTTGTACCAGAGAATGAGGCGCGTCACGTTCGATCTTGCAAGGTCGTACAGCAGTCGAGAACCTGACCTCTCCAAGTCGACCAAGATCTTGGTCATCGTCATCTCGTTTCCATCACTTCGGCTCGTGGCAACGTGGTAGTCGTCGGTCTGTGCCATCGTGGCATTCGTTCACAAGGTCCGTCACATCGCTTGGAGCTGCGATGCGTCAAGTTCCTTCATATCGTGGCGTCTGACTGCGTGATGTGGATGTCTAGGTTGAAGTTGAAGTCGAAGTCGGAGCTGCAGTGGCAGTGGCAGTAGCGGGGTGGTTGGGAGAGCCGTGGAGGAATGAATGGAGGTACGGAGCATGCGATCGAGGCGCGGAGCATGAAGCGCGGAGTGTGACAGAAGTGCTCACCTCACGGATATGGATCTGTAGTTGGATGCTCTCGAAGACGCGGCAGCCGTCGTCATCGACCACCTCAACCGCAGTGGCAACGACAATGGGCTCGGCAGTGGAATCGGCAGTGGAATCGGCAGTGGAATCGGCAGTGGAATCGGCAGTGGAATCGGCAATGGCGATGGAAGCGAAAGCAAACCTCCGACCACACGGTCAAGAGCAAGAGGAAGAGCAAGACCGAGAGCAAGACCGAGAGCAAGACCGAGAGCAAGACCGAGAGCAAGACCGAGAGCAAGAACAAGACGATGAACACACACGCACACGCAGTCCGCAAGTGACCTGGCAGCAAGGAGCTGTGAGCCGGGAGCTGAGAGCTGGTGGGTGAGTGGGTGCACCAATCAAGTCCATTGAGCCGAAGCGTACTGCAGTTACTCATGGCGAATTTCGCCATGTTAGCTGTACGCGGGACAGCGCGGTGGACTCGGTGCACTTACCGCCTGCCTCTTCGGCTTCAGGTTCAGCTCGGTGCACTGTCAGTCGTCGGCGGCATCGTTTTGTACCAGAGAATGAGGCGCGTCACGTTCGATCTTGCAAGGTCGTACAGCAGTCGAGAACCTGACCTCTCCAAGTCGACCAAGATCTTGGTCATCGTCATCTCGTTTCCATCACTTCGGCTCGTGGCAACGTGGTAGTCGTCGGTCTGTGCCATCGTGGCATTCGTTCACAAGGTCCGTCACATCGCTTGGAGCTGCGATGCGTCAAGTTCCTTCATATCGTGGCGTCTGACTGCGTGATGTGGATGTCTAGGTTGAAGTTGAAGTCGAAGTCGGAGCTGCAGTGGCAGTGGCAGTAGCGGGGTGGTTGGGAGAGCCGTGGAGGAATGAATGGAGGTACGGAGCATGCGATCGAAGCGCGGAGCATGAAGCGCGGAGTGTGACAGAAGTGCTCACCTCACGGATATGGATCTGTAGTTGGATGCTCTCGAAGACGCGGCAGCCATCGTCATCGACCACCTCAACCGCAGTGGCAACGACAATGGGCTCGGCAGTGGAATCGGCAGTGGAATCGGCAATGGCGATGGAAGCGAAAGCAAACCTCCGACCACACGGTCAAGAGCAAGAGGAAGAGCAAGACCGAGAGCAAGACCGAGAGCAAGACCGAGAGCAAGACCGAGAGCAAGACCGAGAGCAAGAACAAGACGATGAACACACACGCACACGCAGTCCGCAAGTGACCTGGCAGCAAGGAGCTGTGAGCCGGGAGCTGAGAGCTGGTGGGTGAGTGGGTGCACCAATCAAGTCCATTGAGCCGAAGCGTACTGCAGTTACTCATGGCGAATTTCGCCATGTTAGCTGTACGCGGGACAGCGCGGTGGACTCGGTGCACTTACCGCCTGCCTCTTCGGCTTCAGGTTCAGCTCGGTGCACTGTCAGTCGTCGGCGGCATCGTTTTGTACCAGAGAATGAGGCGCGTCACGTTCGATCTTGCAAGGTCGTACAGCAGACGAGAACCTGACCTCTCCAAGTCGACCAAGATCTTGGTCATCGTCATCTCGTTTCCATCACTTCGGCTCGTGGCAACGTGGTAGTCGTCGGTCTGTGCCATCGTGGCATTCGTTCACAAGGTCCGTCACATCGCTTGGAGCTGCGATGCGTCAAGTTCCTTCATATCGTGGCGTCTGACTGCGTGATGTGGATGTCTAGGTTGAAGTCGAAGTCGAAGTCGGAGCTGCAGTGGCAGTGGCAGTAGCGGGGTGGTTGGGAGAGCCGTGGAGGAATGAATGGAGGTACGGAGCATGCGATCGAGGCGCGGAGCATGAAGCGCGGAGTGTGACAGAAGTGCTCACCTCACGGATATGGATCTGTAGTTGGATGCTCTCGAAGACGCGGCAGCCGTCGTCATCGACCACCTCAACCGCAGTGGCAACGACAATGGGCTCGGCAGTGGAATCGGCAGTGGAATCGGCAGTGGAATCGGCAGTGGAATCGGCAATGGCGATGGAAGCGAAAGCAAACCTCCGACCACACGGTCAAGAGCAAGAGGAAGAGCAAGACCGAGAGCAAGACCGAGAGCAAGACCGAGAGCAAGACCGAGAGCAAGACCGAGAGCAAGAACAAGACGATGAACACACACGCACACGCAGTCCGCAAGTGACCTGGCAGCAAGGAGCTGTGAGCCGGGAGCTGAGAGCTGGTGGGTGAGTGGGTGCACCAATCAAGTCCATTGAGCCGAAGCGTACTGCAGTTACTCATGGCGAATTTCGCCATGTTAGCTGTACGCGGGACAGCGCGGTGGACTCGGTGCACTTACCGCCTGCCTCTTCGGCTTCAGGTTCAGCTCGGTGCACTGTCAGTCGTCGGCGGCATCGTTTTGTACCAGAGAATGAGGCGCGTCACGTTCGATCTTGCAAGGTCGTACAGCAGTCGAGAACCTGACCTCTCCAAGTCGACCAAGATCTTGGTCATCGTCATCTCGTTTCCATCACTTCGGCTCGTGGCAACGTGGTAGTCGTCGGTCTGTGCCATCGTGGCATTCGTTCACAAGGTCCGTCACATCGCTTGGAGCTGCGATGCGTCAAGTTCCTTCATATCGTGGCGTCTGACTGCGTGATGTGGATGTCTAGGTTGAAGTTGAAGTCGAAGTCGGAGCTGCAGTGGCAGTGGCAGTAGCGGGGTGGTTGGGAGAGCCGTGGAGGAATGAATGGAGGTACGGAGCATGCGATCGAAGCGCGGAGCATGAAGCGCGGAGTGTGACAGAAGTGCTCACCTCACGGATATGGATCTGTAGTTGGATGCTCTCGAAGACGCGGCAGCCGTCGTCATCGACCACCTCAACCGCAGTGGCAACGACAATGGGCTCGGCAGTGGAATCGACAGTGGAATCGGCAGTGGAATCGGCAGTGGAATCGGCAATGGCGATGGAAGCGAAAGCAAACCTCCGACCACACGGTCAAGAGCAAGAGGAAGAGCAAGACCGAGAGCAAGACCGAGAGCAAGACCGAGAGCAAGACCGAGAGCAAGACCGAGAGCAAGAACAAGACGATGAACACACACGCACACGCAGTCCGCAAGTGACCTGGCAGCAAGGAGCTGTGAGCCGGGAGCTGAGAGCTGGTGGGTGAGTGGGTGCACCAATCAAGTCCATTGAGCCCGAAGCGTACTGCAGTTACTCATGGCGAATTTCGCCGTGTTAGCTGTACGCGGGACAGCGCGGATGGACTCGGTGCACTTACCGCCTGCCTCTTCCGGCTTCAGGTTCAGCTCGGTGCACTGTCAGTCGTCGGCGGGCATCGTTTTGTACCAGAGCATGAGGCGCGTCCACGTTCGATCTTGCAAGGTCGTACAGCAGTCGAGAACCTGACCTCTCCAAGTCGACCAAGATCTCGGTCGCTGTCATCTCGTTTCCGTCACTTCGGCTCGTGGCAACGTGGTAGTCGTCGGTCTGTGCCATCGTGGCATTCGTTCGCAAGCGTCCGTCACATCGCTTGGAGCTACGATGCGTCAAGTTCCTTCATATCGTGGCGTCTGACTGCGTGATGTGGAAGTCTACGGTTGAAGTTGAAGTCGAAGTCGGAGCTGCAGTGGCAGTGGCAGTAGCGGGGTGGTTGGGAGAGCCGTGGAGGAATGAATGGAGGTACGGAGCATGCGATCGAAGCGCGGAGCATGAAGCGCGGAGTGTGACAGAAGTGCTCACCTCACGGATATGGATCTGTAGTAGGATGCTCTCGAAGACGCGGCAGCCGTCGTCATCGACCACCTCAACCGCAGTGGCAACGACAATGGGCTCGGCAGTGGAATCGACAGTGGAATCGGCAGTGGAATCGGCAGTGGAATCGGCAATGGCGATGGAAGCGAAAGCAAACCTCCGACCACACGGTCAAGAGCAAGAGGAAGAGCAAGACCGAGAGCAAGACCGAGAGCAAGACCGAGAGCAAGACCGAGAGCAAGACCGAGAGCAAGAACAAGACGATGAACACACACGCACACGCAGTCCGCAAGTGACCTGGCAGCAAGGAGCTGTGAGCCGGGAGCTGAGAGCTGGTGGGTGAGTGGGTGCACCAATCAAGTCCATTGACCCGAAGCGTACTGCAGTTGCTCATGGCGAATTTCGCCGTGTTAGCTGTTACGTGGGACAGCGTGATGGACTCGGTGCACTTACCGCCTGCCTCTCCGGCTTCAGGTTCAGCTCGGTGCACTACCAGTCGTCGGCGGGATCGTTTTGTACCAGAGCATGAGGCGCGCCACGTTCGATCTTGCAAGGTCGTACAGCAGTCGACAACCGGACCTCTCCAAGTCGACCAAGATCTCGGTCGCTGTCATCTCGTTTCCGTCACTTCGGCTCGTGGCAACGTGGAAGTCGTCGGTCTGCGCCATCGTGGCATTCGTTCGCAAGCGTCCGTCACATGGCTTGGAGCTACGATCCGTCAAGTTTCTTCATGTCGTGTCGTCTGACTGCATGATGTGGAAGTCGACGTTGAAGTCGAAGTCAAAGTCGAAGTTGCAGCGCCAGCAGCGGGTGGTTGGGAGAGCCGTGGAGGAATGGATGGGGTACGAAGCATGCGATCGAAGCGCGGAGCACGAAGCGCGGAGTGTGACGGAAGTTCTCAAGGAGATGGAGCTCGAGTTCGAGTTTGATGCTCTCGAGGACGTGCCAGGCGTCGTCATCGACCACATCAACTGCAGTGGCAACGACAATGGGATCGTCAGTGGAATCGGCAATGGCGATGGAAGTGAAAGTACCTCCGACTACACGGCCAAGAGCAAGCGCAAGAGCAAGTGGAAGACCGAGATCAAGACCGAGAGCAAGACCGAGAGCAAGACCGAGATCAAGACCGAGAGCGAGACCGAGATCAAGACCGAGAGCAAGACCGAGAGCAAGACCGAGAGCAAGACCGAGAGCAAGACCGAGAGCGAGACCGAGAGCGAGACCGAGAGCGAGATCATAACGATGAACACACACGCACACGCAGTCCGCAAGTGACCTGGCAGCAAGGAGCTGGGAGCCGGGAGCTGAGAGCTGGTGGGTGAGTGGGTGCACCAATCAAGTCCATTGACCCGAAGCGTACTGCAGTTGCTCATGGCGAATTTCGCCGTGTTAGCTGTTACGTGGGACAGCGTGATGGACTCGGTGCACTTACCGCCTGCCTCTCCGGCTTCAGGTTCAGCTCGGTGCACTACCAGTCGTCGGCGGGATCGTTTTGTACCAGAGCATGAGGCGCGCCACGTTCGATCTTGCAAGGTCGTACAGCAGTCGACAACCGGACCTCTCCAAGTCGACCAAGATCTCGGTCGCTGTCATCTCGTTTCCGTCACTTCGGCTCGTGGCAACGTGGAAGTCGTCGGTCTGCGCCATCGTGGCATTCGTTCGCAAGCGTCCGTCACATGGCTTGGAGCTACGATCCGTCAAGTTTCTTCATGTCGTGTCGTCTGACTGCATGATGTGGAAGTCGACGTTGAAGTCGAAGTCAAAGTCGAAGTTGCAGCGCCAGCAGCGGGTGGTTGGGAGAGCCGTGGAGGAATGGATGGGGTACGAAGCATGCGATCGAAGCGCGGAGCACGAAGCGCGGAGTGTGACGGAAGTTCTCAAGGAGATGGAGCTCGAGTTCGAGTTTGATGCTCTCGAGGACGTGCCAGGCGTCGTCATCGACCACATCAACTGCAGTGGCAACGACAATGGGATCGTCAGTGGAATCGGCAATGGCGATGGAAGTGAAAGTACCTCCGACTACACGGCCAAGAGCAAGCGCAAGAGCAAGTGGAAGACCGAGAGCAAGACCGAGAGCAAGACCGAGAGCAAGACCGAGATCAAGACCGAGAGCAAGACCGAGATCAAGACCGAGAGCAAGACCGAGAGCAAGACCGAGAGCAAGACCGAGAGCAAGACCGAGAGCAAGACCGAGAGCGAGACCGAGAGCGAGATCATAACGATGAACACACACGCACACGCAGTCCGCAAGTGACCTGGCAGCAAGGAGCTGGGAGCCGGGAGCTGAGAGCTGGTGGGTGAGTGGGTGCACCAATCAAGTCCATTGACCCGAAGCGTACTGCAGTTGCTCATGGCGAATTTCGCCGTGTTAGCTGTTACGTGGGACAGCGTGATGGACTCGGTGCACTTACCGCCTGCCTCTCCGGCTTCAGGTTCAGCTCGGTGCACTACCAGTCGTCGGCGGGATCGTTTTGTACCAGAGCATGAGGCGCGCCACGTTCGATCTTGCAAGGTCGTACAGCAGTCGACAACCGGACCTCTCCAAGTCGACCAAGATCTCGGTCGCTGTCATCTCGTTTCCGTCACTTCGGCTCGTGGCAACGTGGAAGTCGTCGGTCTGCGCCATCGTGGCATTCGTTCGCAAGCGTCCGTCACATGGCTTGGAGCTACGATCCGTCAAGTTTCTTCATGTCGTGTCGTCTGACTGCATGATGTGGAAGTCGACGTTGAAGTCGAAGTCAAAGTCGAAGTTGCAGCGCCAGCAGCGGGTGGTTGGGAGAGCCGTGGAGGAATGGATGGGGTACGAAGCATGCGATCGAAGCGCGGAGCACGAAGCGCGGAGTGTGACGGAAGTTCTCAAGGAGATGGAGCTCGAGTTCGAGTTTGATGCTCTCGAGGACGTGCCAGGCGTCGTCATCGACCACATCAACTGCAGTGGCAACGACAATGGGATCGTCAGTGGAATCGGCAGTGGAATCGGCAGTGGAATCGGCAGTGGAATCGGCAGTGGAATCGGCAATGGCGATGGAAGCGAAAGCAAACCTCCGACCACACGGTCAAGAGCAAGAGGAAGAGCAAGACCGAGAGCAAGACCGAGAGCAAGACCGAGAGCAAGACCGAGAGCAAGACCGAGAGCAAGAACAAGACGATGAACACACACGCACACGCAGTCCGCAAGTGACCTGGCAGCAAGGAGCTGTGAGCCGGGAGCTGAGAGCTGGTGGGTGAGTGGGTGCACCAATCAAGTCCATTGAGCCGAAGCGTACTGCAGTTACTCATGGCGAATTTCGCCATGTTAGCTGTACGCGGGACAGCGCGGTGGACTCGGTGCACTTACCGCCTGCCTCTTCGGCTTCAGGTTCAGCTCGGTGCACTGTCAGTCGTCGGCGGCATCGTTTTGTACCAGAGAATGAGGCGCGTCACGTTCGATCTTGCAAGGTCGTACAGCAGTCGAGAACCTGACCTCTCCAAGTCGACCAAGATCTTGGTCATCGTCATCTCGTTTCCATCACTTCGGCTCGTGGCAACGTGGTAGTCGTCGGTCTGTGCCATCGTGGCATTCGTTCACAAGGTCCGTCACATCGCTTGGAGCTGCGATGCGTCAAGTTCCTTCATATCGTGGCGTCTGACTGCGTGATGTGGATGTCTAGGTTGAAGTCGAAGTCGAAGTCGGAGCTGCAGTGGCAGTGGCAGTAGCGGGGTGGTTGGGAGAGCCGTGGAGGAATGAATGGAGGTACGGAGCATGCGATCGAAGCGCGGAGCATGAAGCGCGGAGTGTGACAGAAGTGCTCACCTCACGGATATGGATCTGTAGTAGGATGCTCTCGAAGACGCGGCAGCCGTCGTCATCGACCACCTCAACCGCAGTGGCAACGACAATGGGCTCGGCAGTGGAATCGGCAGTGGAATCGGCAGTGGAATCGGCAGTGGAATCGGCAGTGGAATCGGCAATGGCGATGGAAGCGAAAGCAAACCTCCGACCACACGGTCAAGAGCAAGAGGAAGAGCAAGACCGAGAGCAAGACCGAGAGCAAGACCGAGAGCAAGACCGAGAGCAAGACCGAGAGCAAGAACAAGACGATGAACACACACGCACACGCAGTCCGCAAGTGACCTGGCAGCAAGGAGCTGTGAGCCGGGAGCTGAGAGCTGGTGGGTGAGTGGGTGCACCAATCAAGTCCATTGAGCCGAAGCGTACTGCAGTTACTCATGGCGAATTTCGCCATGTTAGCTGTACGCGGGACAGCGCGGTGGACTCGGTGCACTTACCGCCTGCCTCTTCGGCTTCAGGTTCAGCTCGGTGCACTGTCAGTCGTCGGCGGCATCGTTTTGTACCAGAGAATGAGGCGCGTCACGTTCGATCTTGCAAGGTCGTACAGCAGTCGAGAACCTGACCTCTCCAAGTCGACCAAGATCTTGGTCATCGTCATCTCGTTTCCATCACTTCGGCTCGTGGCAACGTGGTAGTCGTCGGTCTGTGCCATCGTGGCATTCGTTCACAAGGTCCGTCACATCGCTTGGAGCTGCGATGCGTCAAGTTCCTTCATATCGTGGCGTCTGACTGCGTGATGTGGATGTCTAGGTTGAAGTTGAAGTCGAAGTCGGAGCTGCAGTGGCAGTGGCAGTAGCGGGGTGGTTGGGAGAGCCGTGGAGGAATGAATGGAGGTACGGAGCATGCGATCGAAGCGCGGAGCATGAAGCGCGGAGTGTGACAGAAGTGCTCACCTCACGGATATGGATCTGTAGTAGGATGCTCTCGAAGACGCGGCAGCCGTCGTCATCGACCACCTCAACCGCAGTGGCAACGACAATGGGCTCGGCAGTGGAATCGGCAGTGGAATCGGCAGTGGAATCGGCAGTGGAATCGGCAATGGCGATGGAAGCGAAAGCAAACCTCCGACCACACGGTCAAGAGCAAGAGGAAGAGCAAGACCGAGAGCAAGACCGAGAGCAAGACCGAGAGCAAGACCGAGAGCAAGACCGAGAGCAAGAACAAGACGATGAACACACACGCACACGCAGTCCGCAAGTGACCTGGCAGCAAGGAGCTGTGAGCCGGGAGCTGAGAGCTGGTGGGTGAGTGGGTGCACCAATCAAGTCCATTGAGCCGAAGCGTACTGCAGTTACTCATGGCGAATTTCGCCATGTTAGCTGTACGCGGGACAGCGCGGTGGACTCGGTGCACTTACCGCCTGCCTCTTCGGCTTCAGGTTCAGCTCGGTGCACTGTCAGTCGTCGGCGGCATCGTTTTGTACCAGAGAATGAGGCGCGTCACGTTCGATCTTGCAAGGTCGTACAGCAGTCGAGAACCTGACCTCTCCAAGTCGACCAAGATCTTGGTCATCGTCATCTCGTTTCCATCACTTCGGCTCGTGGCAACGTGGTAGTCGTCGGTCTGTGCCATCGTGGCATTCGTTCACAAGGTCCGTCACATCGCTTGGAGCTGCGATGCGTCAAGTTCCTTCATATCGTGGCGTCTGACTGCGTGATGTGGATGTCTAGGTTGAAGTTGAAGTCGAAGTCGGAGCTGCAGTGGCAGTGGCAGTAGCGGGGTGGTTGGGAGAGCCGTGGAGGAATGAATGGAGGTACGGAGCATGCGATCGAAGCGCGGAGCATGAAGCGCGGAGTGTGACAGAAGTGCTCACCTCACGGATATGGATCTGTAGTAGGATGCTCTCGAAGACGCGGCAGCCGTCGTCATCGACCACCTCAACCGCAGTGGCAACGACAATGGGCTCGGCAGTGGAATCGACAGTGGAATCGGCAGTGGAATCGGCAGTGGAATCGGCAATGGCGATGGAAGCGAAAGCAAACCTCCGACCACACGGTCAAGAGCAAGAGGAAGAGCAAGACCGAGAGCAAGACCGAGAGCAAGACCGAGAGCAAGACCGAGAGCAAGACCGAGAGCAAGAACAAGACGATGAACACACACGCACACGCAGTCCGCAAGTGACCTGGCAGCAAGGAGCTGTGAGCCGGGAGCTGAGAGCTGGTGGGTGAGTGGGTGCACCAATCAAGTCCATTGAGCCGAAGCGTACTGCAGTTACTCATGGCGAATTTCGCCATGTTAGCTGTACGCGGGACAGCGCGGTGGACTCGGTGCACTTACCGCCTGCCTCTTCGGCTTCAGGTTCAGCTCGGTGCACTGTCAGTCGTCGGCGGCATCGTTTTGTACCAGAGAATGAGGCGCGTCACGTTCGATCTTGCAAGGTCGTACAGCAGTCGAGAACCTGACCTCTCCAAGTCGACCAAGATCTTGGTCATCGTCATCTCGTTTCCATCACTTCGGCTCGTGGCAACGTGGTAGTCGTCGGTCTGTGCCATCGTGGCATTCGTTCACAAGGTCCGTCACATCGCTTGGAGCTGCGATGCGTCAAGTTCCTTCATATCGTGGCGTCTGACTGCGTGATGTGGATGTCTAGGTTGAAGTCGAAGTCGAAGTCGGAGCTGCAGTGGCAGTGGCAGTAGCGGGGTGGTTGGGAGAGCCGTGGAGGAATGAATGGAGGTACGGAGCATGCGATCGAAGCGCGGAGCATGAAGCGCGGAGTGTGACAGAAGTGCTCACCTCACGGATATGGATCTGTAGTAGGATGCTCTCGAAGACGCGGCAGCCGTCGTCATCGACCACCTCAACCGCAGTGGCAACGACAATGGGCTCGGCAGTGGAATCGACAGTGGAATCGGCAGTGGAATCGGCAGTGGAATCGGCAATGGCGATGGAAGCGAAAGCAAACCTCCGACCACACGGTCAAGAGCAAGAGGAAGAGCAAGACCGAGAGCAAGACCGAGAGCAAGACCGAGAGCAAGACCGAGAGCAAGACCGAGAGCAAGACCGAGAGCAAGACCGAGAGCAAGAACAAGACGATGAACACACACGCACACGCAGTCCGCAAGTGACCTGGCAGCAAGGAGCTGTGAGCCGGGAGCTGAGAGCTGGTGGGTGAGTGGGTGCGCCAATCAAGTCCATTGAGCCGAAGCGTACTGCAGTTACTCATGGCGAATTTCGCCATGTTAGCTGTACGCGGGACAGTGCGGTGGACTCGGTGCACTTACCGCCTGCCTCTTCGGCTTCAGGTTCAGCTCGGTGCACTGTCAGTCGTCGGCGGCATCGTTTTGTACCAGAGAATGAGGCGCGTCACGTTCGATCTTGCAAGGTCGTACAGCAGTCGAGAACCTGACCTCTCCAAGTCGACCAAGATCTTGGTCATCGTCATCTCGTTTCCATCACTTCGGCTCGTGGCAACGTGGTAGTCGTCGGTCTGTGCCATCGTGGCATTCGTTCACAAGGTCCGTCACATCGCTTGGAGCTGCGATGCGTCAAGTTCCTTCATATCGTGGCGTCTGACTGCGTGATGTGGATGTCTAGGTTGAAGTTGAAGTCGAAGTCGGAGCTGCAGTGGCAGTGGCAGTAGCGGGGTGGTTGGGAGAGCCGTGGAGGAATGAATGGAGGTACGGAGCATGCGATCGAAGCGCGGAGCATGAAGCGCGGAGTGTGGCAGAAGTGCTCACCTCACGGATATGGATCTGTAGTAGGATGCTCTCGAAGACGCGGCAGCCGTCGTCATCGACCACCTCAACCGCAGTGGCAACGACAATGGGCTCGGCAGTGGAATCGACAGTGGAATCGGCAGTGGAATCGGCAGTGGAATCGGCAATGGCGATGGAAGCGAAAGCAAACCTCCGACCACACGGTCAAGAGCAAGAGGAAGAGCAAGACCGAGAGCAAGACCGAGAGCAAGACCGAGAGCAAGACCGAGAGCAAGAACAAGACGATGAACACACACGCACACGCAGTCCGCAAGTGACCTGGCAGCAAGGAGCTGTGAGCCGGGAGCTGAGAGCTGGTGGGTGAGTGGGTGCACCAATCAAGTCCATTGAGCCGAAGCGTACTGCAGTTACTCATGGCGAATTTCGCCATGTTAGCTGTACGCGGGACAGCGCGGTGGACTCGGTGCACTTACCGCCTGCCTCTTCGGCTTCAGGTTCAGCTCGGTGCACTGTCAGTCGTCGGCGGCATCGTTTTGTACCAGAGAATGAGGCGCGTCACGTTCGATCTTGCAAGGTCGTACAGCAGTCGAGAACCTGACCTCTCCAAGTCGACCAAGATCTTGGTCATCGTCATCTCGTTTCCATCACTTCGGCTCGTGGCAACGTGGTAGTCGTCGGTCTGTGCCATCGTGGCATTCGTTCACAAGGTCCGTCACATCGCTTGGAGCTGCGATGCGTCAAGTTCCTTCATATCGTGGCGTCTGACTGCGTGATGTGGATGTCTAGGTTGAAGTTGAAGTCGAAGTCGGAGCTGCAGTGGCAGTGGCAGTAGCGGGGTGGTTGGGAGAGCCGTGGAGGAATGAATGGAGGTACGGAGCATGCGATCGAAGCGCGGAGCATGAAGCGCGGAGTGTGACAGAAGTGCTCACCTCACGGATATGGATCTGTAGTAGGATGCTCTCGAGGACGCGGCAGCCGTCGTCATCGACCACCTCAACCGCAGTGGCAACGACAATGGGCTCGGCAGTGGAATCGGCAGTGGAATCGGCAGTGGAATCGGCAGTGGAATCGGCAATGGCGATGGAAGCGAAAGCAAACCTCCGACCACACGGTCAAGAGCAAGAGGAAGAGCAAGACCGAGAGCAAGACCGAGAGCAAGACCGAGAGCAAGACCGAGAGCAAGAACAAGACGATGAACACACACGCACACGCAGTCCGCAAGTGACCTGGCAGCAAGGAGCTGTGAGCCGGGAGCTGAGAGCTGGTGGGTGAGTGGGTGCACCAATCAAGTCCATTGAGCCGAAGCGTACTGCAGTTACTCATGGCGAATTTCGCCATGTTAGCTGTACGCGGGACAGCGCGGTGGACTCGGTGCACTTACCGCCTGCCTCTTCGGCTTCAGGTTCAGCTCGGTGCACTGTCAGTCGTCGGCGGCATCGTTTTGTACCAGAGAATGAGGCGCGTCACGTTCGATCTTGCAAGGTCGTACAGCAGTCGAGAACCTGACCTCTCCAAGTCGACCAAGATCTTGGTCATCGTCATCTCGTTTCCATCACTTCGGCTCGTGGCAACGTGGTAGTCGTCGGTCTGTGCCATCGTGGCATTCGTTCACAAGGTCCGTCACATCGCTTGGAGCTGCGATGCGTCAAGTTCCTTCATATCGTGGCGTCTGACTGCGTGATGTGGATGTCTAGGTTGAAGTTGAAGTCGAAGTCGGAGCTGCAGTGGCAGTGGCAGTAGCGGGGTGGTTGGGAGAGCCGTGGAGGAATGAATGGAGGTACGGAGCATGCGATCGAAGCGCGGAGCATGAAGCGCGGAGTGTGACAGAAGTGCTCACCTCACGGATATGGATCTGTAGTAGGATGCTCTCGAGGACGCGGCAGCCGTCGTCATCGACCACCTCAACCGCAGTGGCAACGACAATGGGCTCGGCAGTGGAATCGGCAGTGGAATCGGCAGTGGAATCGGCAGTGGAATCGGCAATGGCGATGGAAGCGAAAGCAAACCTCCGACCACACGGTCAAGAGCAAGAGGAAGAGCAAGACCGAGAGCAAGACCGAGAGCAAGACCGAGAGCAAGACCGAGAGCAAGAACAAGACGATGAACACACACGCACACGCAGTCCGCAAGTGACCTGGCAGCAAGGAGCTGTGAGCCGGGAGCTGAGAGCTGGTGGGTGAGTGGGTGCACCAATCAAGTCCATTGAGCCGAAGCGTACTGCAGTTACTCATGGCGAATTTCGCCATGTTAGCTGTACGCGGGACAGCGCGGTGGACTCGGTGCACTTACCGCCTGCCTCTTCGGCTTCAGGTTCAGCTCGGTGCACTGTCAGTCGTCGGCGGCATCGTTTTGTACCAGAGAATGAGGCGCGTCACGTTCGATCTTGCAAGGTCGTACAGCAGTCGAGAACCTGACCTCTCCAAGTCGACCAAGATCTTGGTCATCGTCATCTCGTTTCCATCACTTCGGCTCATGGCAACGTGGTAGTCGTCGGTCTGTGCCATCGTGGCATTCGTTCACAAGGTCCGTCACATCGCTTGGAGCTGCGATGCGTCAAGTTCCTTCATATCGTGGCGTCTGACTGCGTGATGTGGATGTCTAGGTTGAAGTTGAAGTCGAAGTCGGAGCTGCAGTGGCAGTGGCAGTAGCGGGGTGGTTGGGAGAGCCGTGGAGGAATGAATGGAGGTACGGAGCATGCGATCGAAGCGCGGAGCATGAAGCGCGGAGTGTGACAGAAGTGCTCACCTCACGGATATGGATCTGTAGTAGGATGCTCTCGAAGACGCGGCAGCCGTCGTCATCGACCACCTCAACCGCAGTGGCAACGACAATGGGCTCGGCAGTGGAATCGGCAGTGGAATCGGCAGTGGAATCGGCAGTGGAATCGGCAATGGCGATGGAAGCGAAAGCAAACCTCCGACCACACGGTCAAGAGCAAGAGGAAGAGCAAGACCGAGAGCAAGACCGAGAGCAAGACCGAGAGCAAGACCGAGAGCAAGAACAAGACGATGAACACACACGCACACGCAGTCCGCAAGTGACCTGGCAGCAAGGAGCTGTGAGCCGGGAGCTGAGAGCTGGTGGGTGAGTGGGTGCACCAATCAAGTCCATTGAGCCGAAGCGTACTGCAGTTACTCATGGCGAATTTCGCCATGTTAGCTGTACGCGGGACAGCGCGGTGGACTCGGTGCACTTACCGCCTGCCTCTTCGGCTTCAGGTTCAGCTCGGTGCACTGTCAGTCGTCGGCGGCATCGTTTTGTACCAGAGAATGAGGCGCGTCACGTTCGATCTTGCAAGGTCGTACAGCAGTCGAGAACCTGACCTCTCCAAGTCGACCAAGATCTTGGTCATCGTCATCTCGTTTCCATCACTTCGGCTCGTGGCAACGTGGTAGTCGTCGGTCTGTGCCATCGTGGCATTCGTTCACAAGGTCCGTCACATCGCTTGGAGCTGCGATGCGTCAAGTTCCTTCATATCGTGGCGTCTGACTGCGTGATGTGGATGTCTAGGTTGAAGTTGAAGTCGAAGTCGGAGCTGCAGTGGCAGTGGCAGTAGCGGGGTGGTTGGGAGAGCCGTGGAGGAATGAATGGAGGTACGGAGCATGCGATCGAAGCGCGGAGCATGAAGCGCGGAGTGTGACAGAAGTGCTCACCTCACGGATATGGATCTGTAGTAGGATGCTCTCGAAGACGCGGCAGCCGTCGTCATCGACCACCTCAACCGCAGTGGCAACGACAATGGGCTCGGCAGTGGAATCGGCAGTGGAATCGGCAGTGGAATCGGCAGTGGAATCGGCAATGGCGATGGAAGCGAAAGCAAACCTCCGACCACACGGTCAAGAGCAAGAGGAAGAGCAAGACCGAGAGCAAGACCGAGAGCAAGACCGAGAGCAAGACCGAGAGCAAGAACAAGACGATGAACACACACGCACACGCAGTCCGCAAGTGACCTGGCAGCAAGGAGCTGTGAGCCGGGAGCTGAGAGCTGGTGGGTGAGTGGGTGCACCAATCAAGTCCATTGAGCCGAAGCGTACTGCAGTTACTCATGGCGAATTTCGCCATGTTAGCTGTACGCGGGACAGCGCGGTGGACTCGGTGCACTTACCGCCTGCCTCTTCGGCTTCAGGTTCAGCTCGGTGCACTGTCAGTCGTCGGCGGCATCGTTTTGTACCAGAGAATGAGGCGCGTCACGTTCGATCTTGCAAGGTCGTACAGCAGTCGAGAACCTGACCTCTCCAAGTCGACCAAGATCTTGGTCATCGTCATCTCGTTTCCATCACTTCGGCTCGTGGCAACGTGGTAGTCGTCGGTCTGTGCCATCGTGGCATTCGTTCACAAGGTCCGTCACATCGCTTGGAGCTGCGATGCGTCAAGTTCCTTCATATCGTGGCGTCTGACTGCGTGATGTGGATGTCTAGGTTGAAGTCGAAGTCGAAGTCGGAGCTGCAGTGGCAGTGGCAGTAGCGGGGTGGTTGGGAGAGCCGTGGAGGAATGAATGGAGGTACGGAGCATGCGATCGAAGCGCGGAGCATGAAGCGCGGAGTGTGACAGAAGTGCTCACCTCACGGATATGGATCTGTAGTAGGATGCTCTCGAAGACGCGGCAGCCGTCGTCATCGACCACCTCAACCGCAGTGGCAACGACAATGGGCTCGGCAGTGGAATCGACAGTGGAATCGGCAGTGGAATCGGCAGTGGAATCGGCAGTGGAATCGGCAATGGCGATGGAAGCGAAAGCAAACCTCCGACCACACGGTCAAGAGCAAGAGGAAGAGCAAGACCGAGAGCAAGACCGAGAGCAAGACCGAGAGCAAGACCGAGAGCAAGAACAAGACGATGAACACACACGCACACGCAGTCCGCAAGTGACCTGGCAGCAAGGAGCTGTGAGCCGGGAGCTGAGAGCTGGTGGGTGAGTGGGTGCACCAATCAAGTCCATTGAGCCGAAGCGTACTGCAGTTACTCATGGCGAATTTCGCCATGTTAGCTGTACGCGGGACAGCGCGGTGGACTCGGTGCACTTACCGCCTGCCTCTTCGGCTTCAGGTTCAGCTCGGTGCACTGTCAGTCGTCGGCGGCATCGTTTTGTACCAGAGAATGAGGCGCGTCACGTTCGATCTTGCAAGGTCGTACAGCAGTCGAGAACCTGACCTCTCCAAGTCGACCAAGATCTTGGTCATCGTCATCTCGTTTCCATCACTTCGGCTCGTGGCAACGTGGTAGTCGTCGGTCTGTGCCATCGTGGCATTCGTTCACAAGGTCCGTCACATCGCTTGGAGCTGCGATGCGTCAAGTTCCTTCATATCGTGGCGTCTGACTGCGTGATGTGGATGTCTAGGTTGAAGTTGAAGTCGAAGTCGGAGCTGCAGTGGCAGTGGCAGTAGCGGGGTGGTTGGGAGAGCCGTGGAGGAATGAATGGAGGTACGGAGCATGCGATCGAAGCGCGGAGCATGAAGCGCGGAGTGTGACAGAAGTGCTCACCTCACGGATATGGATCTGTAGTTGGATGCTTTTGACAGGCTGTCAACTACAGCCTGCTAGCTGTCCACGAGGTTGCGACGCCGTCTCCTTGCTGCCAGGTCACTTGCGGACTGCGTGCGCGTGTGTGTTCATCGTCTTGTTCTTGCTCTCGGTCTTGCTCTCGGTCTTCGGTCTTGCTCTCGGTCTTCGAGCAAGCCACAGATACATGCAAATCCCATGTGGTCCACCCGCATTCTGACATCTGCGATGGACGCGGAGGTGAGGTGGCGCGGCTCGCCGCTGCTGCTGGCGGATGGCGGGCTCTCGGCGGCCGGCGCCGCGTTCCTAGCGCGCGAGGCGGCGGACGAGCGGCTGGCGGTCGTGGTGCTGGCTGGCGCAGGCGCCTCTCGCCGTGAGCGCGCGGCGTTCTCGGCGCACATCCTGGGCGTTCCGGCGCCTTCGGAGACGCCCGCGGCCGAGAGCGCGCCCGTGGTGGTGCTGGCGACGGTCGAC